>JAGFMF010012111.1:2728309-2753453 GCA_019455555.1 Galemys pyrenaicus
CCCTGCTCTCTGTGGTGAATCCTCTCACCCACCCCCCACACCTCTGGCCTGTACCCCAGTGCTTGTAAGCATAAATAAATAAATCTTTAAAAAAAAAAAGAAAAAAGAAAAGCGTGGAAGTGAATTTTCCTTGACATCCTCCCCGCCTTATGTAAAGCCTTCTATCTCCCCTCCTCACTACTGCAGTTTGAGGACTGGGTGTTGTCTTCCAGCCCCTATTCTGTAGCCTGAAGCTATGGGCGAGACACCCCAGCCCAGCAGGCCCAAGTAGCGTCCTCACTCGGAGCCCAAGCTTCTCTGCTTCCTGAGATGCAGCTCATCTTCTAGCCGGAGCCTGCCCACGGGTGCAGGGTCGAAGTCCAGGGCTTCGTCTTGTTTCTGCAGCTCCGAGGACTCGACGGAAGGCCCTCCTGCCTCAGACACAGCCCCAAGGCCAAGTGCCGCGGCCTCTTCTGCCAAGCACCTCTCCCGGCATTTTCCGTAGTAGCTCACGCTCCTGTTTCCTTTACGCTGAACCAGATCTATGACAATCCTCAGGATTCTCATCGTCCTAGGAAGATGCTGGCCATCCTCCTCTTCCATGACTCTGCGTGGGAGGCAGAGTGAGGAGTTAGGGCACCTGCGTAGTGCCAGCACCGCCTTTTGTCCCTATAGCATGATCTTGTCCCGTCTGCTTTGCCTGGTGCTAGTGACTCTCTTTCAAGAGAGAATACCCTGTACCCTTTGGGCTCTCGCCCCCACATCCCTCGTGCCAGCCCCTGGCAACCGCCAACCTGAGTGTCTCTATGGACTTGCCAGCTCTGGGCACTTCACAGACACAGAATCATGCAACGTGTGACCTTTCATGTCTGGCCTCTGATGTTTCACTCACATTGGCACGTGCGTGTATCAGAAGCCCAGCCTCTTACTGTCCCGCAAGCTCTCGTTCTGCAGACAAACCACATTTTGTGCGTGGTCACTTCCTTTACCTTCAAAGCGAGCAGTGCAGATTCTCTCCAGCTCTGTGCTGTCATCCACTCTCCCTCTCACCACAGCCAGGAAAAGACAGCCTTTTTGAGGATTCGTGTGCTTAAGTTGGGAACACTTGGATAACTCAGGATAACCCCCTCATGTAAAGTTCCGTAACTTAATGCATCTACAAAGTCATATTCGGGTATACATTCCAGTCTATTCTGTAACAGGTTATGAGACTTAAGGTGTGGACATCTTTGGGAGACGTTAGCCTACCTACCATAGACATGGAAACAAATAACAGTAGTAACAGCCAACATTTATGGAGTGATTATTACTAGCCTGGAACCCCTGAAGAGTTTTACTTGAATTAGCTTCCTTAGTCCCTACCACATTGTGAAGAGACTATTATTACTCCCATTCATAAAGGAGGCGGGTGCTGAAGGACACAGGTAGTAGGGCGTGCGCAGTGTCTCACAAGACATCGGGGAGCAGGGCGAGGCTTTCACCAGCCGTCCAGCTCCGAGGCCTGTATGGTTACGTCCTCACAGACGAGGACTCCTGGCCTGTGAGATGGTCTTTCCCGCTGCGTGTCCTCACGTCCTCGCTGGCCCTGCCGCAGGCATGGCTGCGCGCCGGGGGGTGGGGGGATGGTGGCCCCAGGAGCTGTGGCTCCAGGGCCACGGGGGACTGGGGGACCCAAGTCAGGGCAGCCAGGAATCCTGAAAACGTTTGTGAATTCTGGCACATTTGCGGCTGTCTTTGTATCTACCTATTAGAAATACATATCCTGGAGGGAGAAGGGTATGTGACACATTGAAATTCATCTAATAACTTATTGATCAGTGTCAGTACAAGCTAAGCTAGATCTACATTCCCTTCTGCACAGTCCTGGACTTCAGAAAGCACTGAAAACAGGTGTTTTGGGTAAATTCGTGGTAAGTTAGTTTGGGAAGCAAAACCTGACCTGAACTGACATAGGCCACTGATGGCTCTTCTTACCCCACCAGTGGTGGACACGCCCGTGTCCTCGCAGAGCGATGGGGTGTTCGATGATAGGGTGCTGCCTCAGGCTCTGAGGGAACTGTTAGTAGCACACGGTATGCTATCTTGCTAAGACCTGAAATATCCGACTTCCCAACAGGCTTCAAAGTTTTGCAAGAGGTGCTGGTCCCTGCCGGAGACACGCACACAAGAACTCTCCTTTGCTTAACCCTCACACTGCCCAGTGCGCACGGGACTCTCTGGGCACCTCACAAGTCCTGCAGACCCCACACCAAGCTTCCTGGCCCACTTCACAGTGTTATCTAAGGTCTTGTGTCCTAATTTTAAAAGCCTGGGCTCCCGATTTAGGAACTGGCTCATCTCTTAGAAGCTAGTTCCCCTCGTTTAAAATAAGTATGATGTGAGTCCAATACATTTAAAGGCAGCATTTCAAGATGGTAAGACGCCAGCATGCCGCCACCACCATGGAATAACACAGGATGGTTTGTCGTCCCCGTGTGGGGTGACAGACCAGAGTCCGTCACTGCGTTTGTTTATTCCGTGCTTTAAAGAGAACAACAGAAAGTCGTGTTCCTGGGCTGGGAGGCTCCTAGAAGCCCCGACCCCGTGGCGGGTGCAGGAAGGAAGCGCTGGCTGGAAGGTCAGGAGTCCTGGCTGCCGATTCTGCCCGGCCGCCTCGCGCGGGTTAACGGCGCACGGCGCATTACCGCTCGGGCTCGAACTACCGCTGCAGCTATGAAAGGGGGTGGAACGCCTGGGCTCTGACGTGCTAGGGTCTGTGACTCCAAGGAGCAGCTGTGCCATCAGGGACACAGCCTCACAGCACTCAGAAGCTCATTTCCGCCCAGGGTAGCAGCCTATAGAGTGAAATGCATGTTTCATATAGATAAAATGTCATCTTTGCACCAACTAGCACAACGTGCTCATGAACAGGCATGCCAAATAACTCAGAAATAAGCAGAGAATCAGCAATTTATCAAGGGTTCTTCTGAGGTCAGTGAATGGACACTCCCTCTTGCTTTCCTTAGGGCTGGTTGTTGAGAAGCTAACCCAGCTCAGAGCCGACCCTGAAAATGAACTCATTAATTCAGTGCTTACTACACGCTGGGCACGTGGCAGAGAGAGGGGGGGAAGCCGTGGGTTTTGCATTTACTGCATCCACGGCTCACAGTCCCAGGTAGCGCAACAGCGCCTGCTGCCCCAGTCTGAGGAGGACGGAAGACGCTGACGGGCGCGTCAGTTGACTCCCACTCCTCTTTCATATGTCACAAATAATTAGCGTGCAATATTGATGGCAGGAGGCAGGGGATTCGTCTGGAAGCAGGTTTTATTTGTTATTTGTTTCTCCCACAACAGAAAACTGTCACTGCATTACCGTGTGAATGCAGAAGAGCCTCGTGCTGTCTCCCTCAGGGGTCAGGGGCCGTGCCTCAGCACTCAAGCACCAGCCACCAGATCCCATCAGCCTTGCACCTGGCAACGAGCTCAGAGGCCTCAGCAGGCAGGAGGTGCCGGGCCCCTGGGTGTCCTGACCAGCATGAGAAGACTCTGTCAGCTGGCCCAGAACACGATGGGGCCTGCACCAGCGCCCCTGCCTCCCTCCACAGCCTCAGCAGGAGAGCAGGCCTCCTGCTCAGAGGAGCGCCTGATGGGTCAGGCAGGTGGAGGTGGAGGCACTGAGGCACCTGGTTCCCTTCTCTCTGCACCTTGTGGTCCCAGCACTGAGGGGAGACACACTTGCCCAGTCGCGGGACGCCTCTGTTGGCAATTCGACTCGGCAGGGGACAGCAGCACGCTCCCAAAGGAGGGAGAGCTCAACCCCTGCACCTCGGTAGGTTGACACCTCCTGAGACCCCAGTGCTGCTGGAGAGGACCAGGGGACCAGCCTCATCCTACACAAGCTGACTTTCTGTCTCTGCACACCGAGCCCCCAATTATCCTGGTTGTAGGGAAACAGCAGGTCTTTTTCCTCTCCCAACACCCCACAGGGGCTGAGGGCAAGGGGCAGACAGTGTGGGCAGGCAGGAGGCGAGTTTGATGGTTTGTTTTCTGCAGGACTTCTCCCTTGCCACCAGGAGCCCGCTCTGTGAAGGAAGTTATTTTCTGCCTAGAGTTATTGGCTATATAGAATCTATTTTCTCTTAGGGCATTGTCTCAGATGCCTGCTCTTCCATTCTATCCTGGGGTGTGAAGAGATCGGAAACTGACAAGAATTGGAAGAAATTTAAAACCCAAGTGGGACTCGAGCAGGACACCCGTTTCTCTCCGGGTCAGACCGTCCCAGTCTCAGAAGCAGGTCTGCAACGCAAAGAGGAATTTCTTCAATCAGTTTTCCTCACCGTCCAACAGAAAATCCAATGAGGGAGCGTGAAAGGAAGTTGTAGTCTTCTCCCTCTCTTCACATAATAGCTGTGGTCCATTTGTGGGAAATTCTAAGCCACGGTACATCTGAGAGATAAGCCTTGGATCTGTAGAGTCCCACATACTCTTTCAGTCAGCTTTTTCAGGTTTGGCCCTGGAGATAAGGAGGATCTTACACTTGCCTTATGGGGTTCACAGTGAAATGAGGGGGACCAAACAAACAAACAAACAAAAACACATCATATTCAGTCATCGTCACATCCAAAACTGATTCCAAAATAACCTTAGTGGTGGGCGTAGTGTGGTAACATACCTCTGAAGAGGTGTGACCTTAAGCCGCGGATCACATTACCTCCATTAAATGAATCAATTAAGTAACCTCAGATCTGCCCACTTCTCTCTGCCTTTCCCAGCCTCGCCCCATCGGCACTCCCATCACACCTCACAGGGCTGACTACAGATGACCTCGGTGGTATACTGCACTTCCAGCCAGCGAGCGCTTCACCTTCTCTTCCTGCATACCCTTCCTGCATCCTGAGTTCCCATATAACTGACTTGGATAATAAAATATGGCAGCTCCAGACAGGCCCTGGGAGCCCATGCAGTCGTGACGTCACCTTCCCCTCTGGCGCACCACTGTGGAGGTGCAGCTGCCCCACTGGCCAGACGCTGAGTAGGTCGGTGTGGAGTAGAATCCCACATGACCTGGGTGGACATGCACTGAGTGAAAAATAAGATTGGCTTGCCACAAGCCACAAGATTTAGGGATTGTTTGTTCTGGCATAACTTAGACCGTTCTGGCTGGTCCACCTCCTGACTGGACTCTCTTGCCCCATTCCAGTTCAATCTTCCAACAGCAGCCAGGAGTATCTTTTACAAGCAAATCAAACTTGCAAGAAGTCTTGCAGTGGAATAAATCTGAGTTCCCCAACACAATACTACCTGTTGGCCCTGACCTGCAATTTTCTGGGTGGCACTGCTTGTCCCCCCATCTCCATGGCCTCTGCTCCCACCATGTGCTCCAGGACCACCTGCCTCTTTGCCACATTCCCAACAAAGCCAGACTCCTCATCACTGGGACTTTCACCAGCTGCTTCCACTACCCCATGTCTCACCACATCATCACTGGTTGCCTCTCATATTTCTGATTTCAGCTCTACTGTTAACCCCTCAGAGAGGTCTGCCTTGTTCATCCAATTAAAATTAAGTACAGCCATTCTTGTCATTAACACCATGTTCCTTCCGTTCATGGAATATATTACAAGTGTTTACCTATTTGCATAATTATTTAGTTTTCCATTGCTCATTTGCTTCCTCTGAGATACACATGCCCTGAGGGGAGGACCCATGTGTCACAGTGGCTCTTGGCACTGACGCCGTGCCTGGCACACACGGCTGGTAGCTGAATGCATGTCAGTGAGTTGCTTTTATAGTCCTGATTGAAGTGGTAGTTGTGGGAAGCCACACAGAGAAATCTATGCCAAGGATGACTTCAAAGGAGAATGATCTATTTAAGTTGATGTAGATCTGAACTAAAGAGGGTTTGAAATGGTAGAGAAGGCCTATTTCAGATTAAGGCATGACGCTGGTTCCAATATTAATCCAACATTTCAAGTCACATTCAAAGGAAGACTGGACTAAAAAATCAAAATCTCATGAAACCAGTCACTCAACAGAATCCCCATGAGGCAGTTGGTACCTCTGCCCTCTCTCCCACTTCCCCATGCCAGCAAAGAACCTAACATCCCAAAGAAATATAAGCAGAACCCCTATTTCAATGCTGGGGTTTATCCAACCAATTGCATATAATTTTTTTAAACTAATGTACCCCAACATATTTTTTAAGTTAACACAAATGACTCACCTTCACAGTTGCAAAGTTTACATCATACCTTTTTCTCTTTAAATCCATATAGATAAAAGGGGGAACAAGCTACCTCTTGACACTTGTATTTTCAACTCACTATCAACTCAAGGGATTTTCTATTATTTTTTTTCCAAAGACAATTTAAATGAGTCAAAGCAGTTTTCACTAGTAGATGTAAAGTTTACACAGAAACTAAGGTAAGGTAGGATAAAAATAGATTTTTAAATTTTTATCAATTGACTTTTAACAATGCAGTTTTAATAGGCCAAACCCTTGCACAACAAGCCTTGCTCCCAGCAGCCCCATGGGGAACCTGCGGTTGGAAATGAAGCTGTGTCTCCTGGTTCGCAAGGGGCAGGCCCCCATCTCCAAGTCCCGGCAGTTTCCATCTGCCCACTGCCTCCACAGCCTTTGCCCGCTGTGCTCAGTGCACGCAGGAAACACAGCCTTGATCAAAACGAGCACTGATACCTCCTTCTTTTCTGTGATTTTGGGCCAATTATAAAGGTTATGAGTCACGTCCCAATTATCTACAGAAGTTGGGTAGCATGGAGAAATTAAAATCATTTGTGATCCCCAAATCTCACATGAGCCAACAATCTTGGCCTCCAAGTTCACTGGGACTTTTAAGACGAATTCCTAAGAAGTGACAGTATTTGTCAGGCTCTACTTTCACTGCCTTTTTCATCTTTACCTTTGAGCCCAGATAGTAGCATAAGGAAATTTGAAAGCTAAATTGTGGGAAGAGAAAGAAGAGAATCCGAGGGTTATCTGCATACCTGTCAGGTGACTATTTTGATGTTAGTCTTCACTTTTGTAACTTGAGGTTGACACCAATTTGAAGGTGTATTTCCAACTAAAATGCACAAAGACATCGATTACAGCCAAGATGCCTGAACACCAAACTACTGAGCAGTGGCTAAGTCCCTGATCACTGAGGGTCTGCAGCAGACACCTTGGCCCCGGCCCACCTCTGACTTCCTCCATGCAGGGGTAGGGCATGGGCCCAGAGCCCATCTTTGGTCTCTCTCATGGACCATTCTGCGGAGGCGGGCGGGGTTCTCTGATGCCAGGGGCTACTCAACCCACACAGCACGGCCTAGAATGGCAGGTAGTTTGTTAATGCCCCTGTGCAAACTGCACTGACAAGAGTGAGAGCCTGGGGTAAAATAATTCCAGTCTCCCTTCCTGCAGGTGGCAATTCTGGGATACATGCATGCACGTTTGCAGGGGGGCGGGTTGCACCCATTTATTGGCTCTCCATTCTTCCCAGCCTCAGTGTCTCTGCTTCTCACCCCTGCTTCCTGAGACCACCTCCCAAATGAAATAAATGCTCCTAAGACTCTCAGGCTCTGCTTAGTGCGGGGGACCCACACCAAGACCCAGAAGTAAGAGATGCTATTTATAATAGCTAAACCAAATAAAAATTAAACAGCACAGTAGTGATTCTTCTCACAAGCAGGAAAAGTAGAGAGAAGAAGGAATACGAGGAGTATATCCGAGCCAGCTTGGGAGCTTTTCACACTATGGCCTTGAGATTCTGACTTACCTTTGTTGGATATTGCATAATCCCCTCTCTCTGAGAGAATCGCAGTCACATTAAGCCATGTCTTGTCATTACTGATGAGGAAATATGTTGTGTGGGACAGGAAAAGAAGGTTGCTGCAGCGACAAGCTTTTTAAAGACAAAAATTTTTAGATGTAATTTGGTACATTACTCAATCGTCTTAGCTATTTTTAATAGCAGTTTAATTTAACCCTGGTCTCCTCATCCCTGTGCTTGGATTGTTAGAGCTAAATAAAGAGAAAGCCTAAGCTTTTCTTTCGAGCATTTACATTGCGCTTGGAAAGTCCTTATCACTCCTCCAGGTCCCTTTTGCCTTCCCGACGAAAAGGAAGATGAACATGTCAGGGGGCTGCAACTCTATTCCGACAGCACAGAACTCATGACCTGTTTTCCCATTTGTTCTTTAAAAGCAGTAAAAATTCCCTTTCCCTGCAATTTTCTAGTTAGAATTTGCCAACTAAGTGTAACTTGGAATTTGCATATAGTTCCTTTAGCAGCCCTCTGGAAACCTACAAAATTTACAACTACACTAGAAAGCTCCACATAAGAAAACAAAAGGTTGCAGAGCTACTTGGCTCTGAATGTCTCTGCTCATATCTCTACTCAGAATAAAAAGCATTGGAAACAGTAAATTCTAATACGGCCTTTTGGTATATCAGCTTAAACTTCACAGTAGCCACATATCACAAAACATGTAGGTTGAAAGCTAGAGGTTCTACACCCCATTTATTTGAACTGGCCCCTGCAGACATTATTAGCTGATCACAGCACTTTCACAACAAATCTGGGTGCAGTCTGTGTATTTCTCTCAACATAGCACTTTGATGGAGCAAGGTTCTTAAAGCGATAGAAGAAAGTCAGGAAAGACACATACAGCATCAAGAACAAAATCATGAACAAAATAAAGAAAGCCCTTGCCTCAGGAGCTAGCTTCCTATGAGAGAAATATATAATAAATGTATCTCATACTTGGGTTTCAGTCTGACAGTTGACTTCTAAGTAGCTATTTTTTTTGCTTTTCTCATGTATTAACAGATAATGATTTTTATCTGGACATAGAACCTTCCAGCTAAAAAAGATCATATTTCCTGGCCTCCTCACGGATAGGTAAGGCATAGGGCTAACTTCTGGCCAATGATGTGTAAGCAGATTTTCCTTATGGAACATCCAGTAAATTTCCTTAAAAGAGTTTCCTCCTTTCTTCCATCCTGGGACTGGGAAACTCGTGTGATGGCCAGAGACCCAGCAGCCCTCATAAACAGGAGGGTTAGAATCACATTCTGTGCTTGAAAAAGCTGGAAAAAAACTTTAGCTGTCAGTAACCATAAAGGCCTTAGATGATCCATCTCCTGACTTCTCCTTTAAAAATAAAAACAAAAATTCCACTTTATTCAAGCTACTACTTTGTTACTCATAAGTTTCTGTTACTCATAACTTAGCTTAATCTTAACTGGTAATTTAAACTACATAGATACACAGTCTGCAGAATAATGAACTAGAAACATAATAGTAATATAGACATCCAATCACAGACAACAACTGGCCTTAGAAGAGAGGCAGATTTCACTGTTCAACTGGAACAATTATAGATATAAATCTCAACGTTTGGCAAGAATAAAAGTACATATTTTCTTTTGTGGTGGTGGATTTATTTATGGGTGGCATCATTTCTGAAAAGTTGTAGTGTTCACACTGAGTAAATTAATGAATGGTTAAACTGCTATATTAAATTGAGGGATTGTTTTCTATTTTAACACAGTTTACAGAACCATAAATTTTCCATTTGCATTGGATATTCCAAGGGAACATTTTTCATCTGCATTCCAGTCTTCTTTGTCTTCTTTCATCAAAGCATCAGCACCATTCACACACCAGGGCTGCAGTCCTAGGCTCTTGTTTTTTTAAGCACTAAAATGGTGTTGATTTGCATATTAGTTGGCATGAATTTGACTATTAATTTCAATAGACATTCCATCTAAATCCAGAAAGTAAATGCAGCCTGCTGCAATCATACTGATAGCCAGTACTGAGAGCATATGTGCCCCTAAAAGCTCAAAAACTTGTACATCTAATAATACTCAGATTATACTTACACATACACTCACACAGTTGTCAAATTAGGGGTTGTGAACTTCACAATGAATTTATTCCCTCAGTCGGATGTAAAAGTCTCCACTTGGGAAGACCTGATAACCCAGTCACAGGAATGTATGGGGCAGGAGCAGTGTTTAATTACAAATGACAGAAAACCAGCCTAAAATTGCTTTAAGCTAAGTTGTGAATGATTGGCTCTCTCAGCTCAGAAGTTCACTAGTTTGGGGTTCCAGTGGGCCTGAGTGTTCCAGTGATTTCTTTCCCTCCACCTTTCTCTTCTGTTTATACAAAATAAAACGCCCACCACTATCCAATATTCTCCCCACCTTTACTCCACCCCTCACTCCCTCGCTCTCTTTATGTCTGGTAACATAATTTTGCATTTCAACGTCCACTAGTTCATTTTTTTTGGTCTGTTTACCCGCTTTATAATTACGTTGCACATCTTGGTGAAATGATCCCATATTTGTCTTTACCTTTCTGACTAGTATCGCTTCTCATAATCCCTTGGCGTTCCTTCCATTTCCCTGCAAATGGCAAAGGTTCATCTTCCCACGGTCCCTCTGTCTCTCTGCTCTGGCCTCCTCTATGGCTACGTTCTTAAGCTGATTCTCTTTACACGTATAGGGTAGTAGCCAGACCCCCTGCTAGGCCAAAGGTGCTACTGTCCTTACACCTTATAATCTCAAAAAAATAAAAGCCCTCTCTGTCCTTATCAAAGCCTAGAAAGAAACTGTTCCTGGACAGCCTCAGACAGATACCCGGCCTTCTTGCTTGGCAACCTTGCCACGGTCATAAGTGCTGAGATTCACTGGGAAGGAATAGTTTCCAAAAAGAAACAAAGGTGACAGACAAAATAAAAGGGGGTGGGGACTTCAGGGAAGGATGATCATCATTGGCTTTTGCTGATACAAAGACGCAATCAGCTTGCCCCGCAGCTGGCAGTGCAGGTGACCTCTGTGCAAAACCCCCAGGGGCTGGAGCAGGTTCTAGGGCACCGCAAACCTTCATGTGCACACTGTAAAAACAAACAAACAAAAAGACAGCAGGCGCCAAATGGAGTCACTTACGCTAACCCTGATGTCCTCAAACAGATTTGGGGAGCTCAGATCCTTGATCCCTAGGGGGAGGGACCCCCGAGCACAGAGGAGCTTCTCCTCCATCTTCACTTGGGGACAGCCCCAAGCCCCACGGACGAAGCTCTTTCTTGCTGCCGCCCAGAGGTTCGCAGGACTAAGGGCCCTGCCGTTCTGGGAGAGCGTGGCTCCGCGTACCACTTGATGAGTTCCACTTAGGTAACCCGGAGACAGCAAAGAGAATCCCCACTCGCCCCTAAAGGGAAGTAAACTTGTAATAACCAATCTCCTCTTTGCCTAGTATAACTTCCTTGTTCCCGCTCCCTCCTGCCCATAAAAATCTTTCATTTACACATCTCCAAGGAGCTCCTTTCTACTGCTAGATTGGAGGCTGCCCCACTCAAATCAATTTTTGCTCAAATAAACTCTCAAAAATGTTAATATGCCTCAGTTTATATTTTAACAATATGACTCATCTGGGGTTTCATTAAAACGCAGGTATTCATTCAGTAGGTCTGGCCCAGGGCCTAGGATTCTGTGGGTAGAACACATTGCCAGTCACTGTCATTGTTCGGGTCCCTGGAGCACCCCCAAGAACAGGGGAAGTCTGAGCCCAGAGCATCTCCTTCTTCATCTTTACTTTGGCACAGCCTCAAGTCCCACGGATGTAGCGCTTCTTTGCTGCCACCGGGGGTTCACAGGACTGAGGCCCCCGCCTTTCTTTCATGGCCTCGGACCACCTTCCTGGCATCTGCTTTGGGTGTCCAAGCGTCCCTGATACCTGTCGACCTGCGCTCCCGTGCTGAGCACTTGAGCCTTGTCACAGGCTGACGGCCTTTCTGTTTGCGTTCTCCTACGTGATAGAAAGTTTAGGAAAACTGTACCACCAATAGCACCGCTTTCTGGACATATAAAATTACTTGTTTGCATAATTCACAGCGAATTCATAAGTCTTACTCAGCACCTGGGTGTTCTTGCTCATTTAGCATGCAGGTGTATAAAAGATGTATAAGACCATCTCTGGGACGCGCTCCAGACATAATACTCATCAGCTGCATCCTGAACAAACAAGAATTTCATCCGGGCTTTAACAGGCACATGAGCATGTGAACGACAAGTGGAAGTGGGCGTTATTGAGCTGAATGCTACATTTCTGTGCCACCCTCTCCCCCCCTTTCCAGACAAGGCCTGGGTGCCTCTCCTCACTCTCAACACTCCGCTTGCTGTCTCCACGCAGGAGCAAGGGTGGGGCAAGACCTAGCAGGGCTGGAGAATATCACATCACGTGCTTTTCTGCATCTACTATATGGATTTGGGTAGAAATGAACCTCAAGGATGGTGTTAAAAGGGAAGAGATTCCCACACAGTATGTGTGGAAGCAAAGAGAAGCCTCCCTCTTTGGACCTGGAGGATGCAGGGGCCTGTAGGCTGACTGCATTGTATGTAAAATTTGCCTGGTGAGGTCATCTCCTTCACCAATCCTTTCTCAGTCTCTGAATCCCGGGGAGTAGAAAGAACGTGAGGAGTTGGCCTCTGACACTGGCCCCTTTGGCACACCTGCCACCAGCCCTCAGGGTCACAGTGTCACCTGCCACCCTCCTGCCTTGTCTCCCCAGTGTCCCAACTAGACTCTCACACTGCCCCGAGACTAGTCAGGCGTCTGGTTGCAGGCCTTCACTGGGGGTGCAGGGCTCAATTTCCTGTTAGGAAAATAAGCCATTCTCGGGAATCGAAAATTCATATCACATTTTGTAGAAACCTAATGGGAAATTATGTCTAGGGAAATTTTCACAACTTTAAGATATGCAAATGCATTATTTGATTGTAATGCGAACCATGATCCAGTGCTACTACTCTGCCTCTTATAAGATGAGAGACTATAAACACTAGTATATTAAAAATGTATCCACCAAAGTAAAATTAGTGCTTAGCAATGCTTATTTTCCTGGAATTTTATTCTCAGATGCATTGGTATAATTTTTAGTGGTACATATTGCCAGCCTATAATAAATATATAAGCCTATCAAAACCTGATAGGAAAACGTATCAGATAATGCACTGTGAGCTGGGGATCAATTCTACACCAGCCCTGGGGGATGTATCAAGTGACCTAATAGAATGTTTCCAATTCTAATTTCTCTGATTCTGTGAAATCAATTTTTCTATAAACTATATCCAGTACATGACTGTTTTGCAAAACCTAATCGTATTGGCATAATAGGCATGTCAAGTTACAGTGTAATGGACATTCTGTTGTCCTTTTATTGAAACTAATAGACTAGCATTAAAAGGAATAAAATACTGAAAATGGTAACAGTTTATGACTTGGATTTTTTTCTACCCTTTTAAATTTGATGGTGTAACATATTGGCTCTCAATCTCCTTTTATGGGTATTTGAATTTGCCCCTCCTAAAAAATGACAAGAAATGGCTGAGAAGAAGCATTTCCCAGTCTTTTACCCTCAGTGCTGTGGTCGAGAAATAGCTACACTATGGCATCTTCATCTGCCAGGTTCATATGTCAGCTGCTGCTGCTGGGAAGTTTCCACGAGGGAGAAGAGTTACAGGATAAGGCTCCTGCTTTGTAATACTGACAAATTAGCCGATCTCAGCTCCTCATTTCAAAAATACTTCTACCCAAGGAGAACCGGATGAAATTAAAGTTGGTCACGCCAACCAGGATGACCTTGAATGAAATAGATCTCCTGTTTACCAGGCATAAAGATTACAGTGGACTCATCAATCAGGAGGGCAACAGTATCATGATTTATCTTACTAATTTGAACTTCGCAGGCATTGGAAGCTAAAGCTTTATTGCTAATTATTATTGTTGTTGTTATTTAATGGGATTTGGAAGCCTCTCCCAAAACAGATGGGTTTTCCTCTTTGATATTTATCACAAGTGTGGCTGATAATTAATTTTGTGATTATATATTTGAAGTTTGACTCCCCAATTAGGCTGTAAGTGCTATGAAGCCAGGAACTGTATTCATCCTTCTAACCCCACCACTGGCACAGGTTCTCATGAAGCACAGGGAACAGTCTGCCCAGTATTAGCCCCACAATAATTTTTAAAACATACTGTTCCTCAATCCTGAAGTATGTGTTAGGTGGATGAACGGATGAGCGAACACTTGACCATGAATTGCAAATGGCAGTGGGCTTGTTGTGGAAAGAATTGGTTCAAGTCCTAATTCTGCTCTTTATCAGTGATGTGACTTGGAGAAGTGCCTCAACTCTTGGAAATGAAGTTTCCTCACTGCGAAAGGGGAAAGATAAAGATTAAATGTGATGCCTACTGCATGGTAACTTCTCAATAAACATTTCTTTTCTTCATCTCAGGTGCTGTCCAGAACAGCTTTCCCCAGTGGCTGAAATGCCCTATGCTGTCCATGGTGGTAGCTCTCGGCCATGTGAGGCTCTTGAACACTTGAATGGGGTTCTTGCAACTGAGAACTTAATTTTATATACTTCTAATTAACTTAAGCTTAAATAACTATATGTTGCTAGTGTCTTCGCAATGCATAGCACAGGTCTAAAGGGCTCCATGGGTTTTAGAATTCCCAAAGGGGAGACCGACATAAATAGCAAATTTGAGAGGAAATGTTGGTTCTGGGGTCTTTAATTTCTAGGAAATGACCCATTTCTTTTTGTGATGCACACATTCTGGGGCCCCTCAGGGGCCCCTCAGTTTAGATAGTATAGTAAACAGTCAGCATGTGGATGCTTGTAACTTTTTTAAAACCTGGGAGAATTTCCACAGTTATACACTTGATGCAAAATAACTTTTCCTTCTTTTCATTCATGAGAGGTGCTCACCATGCTCAGAGAATCATAATTTTACAACACTGCCTGGCTCCCACCAGAACTTTAAAGCCACCAAATATCCACTGATGAAATAAATAATTTATGGTCACTCAGGCTTTTTTCAAGCTTTGATGAGTAATATTTTAAGCAATTTTGAATGTCAATCTTTTTAAATGTAGGATTTAAATTTAATTATTTGGGGCAGGAGAAGATATAGGTTTTATTCAATTAAATCTTCAGACTTGCATTAGCCTCTGAGCAATGGTTTACTGTTTACTTGGAGAAGGAAAATGAGATGATACACTTCCACTGGAGTCCAGAAAATTGAATTTAAAAAATTAAAAATGGAATCGTTACCTTAATACAGTACCTGGAGAAGGGCTATCATTATTCAGATGGCTTTTCTCTATAGGTAGCATTTAAACTTGTGATGATTAGTCATTCACGCCCTGTGCAATAGCAGGCTGCGATGTGAGCTTGACTTTGAAGGCGTGGTGTATACATATTAATACCGGCGCCACGAGCACCAGGAGAATCAAATGTATACTGATTACAAGATGCTTAGTGTTGAAACCTCAAAATACCAAAAGGAGATCAAATATATTTTTTAATTTGTTTGAATTAATAATAAAGGCAGGTTTCTCTAAAGCTAACTCAAGTTGTTTTATTCACTGCAGTAGGGGAGCAACGACCAGGACTACTTAGTTGTATGGGCCTTTACGTGACTGCTTGAAGACAGCGGCATTATAATGACTATCATTTTGCCCCCTTGGGTTAATTCATGAGGTTTTTTCCTTTAAGAATGCCCAGTACCAGCCTTTCACAACGTGTCTAGATGAGAAATTCTTTTTGAGTCATGGTCACCACACCTTTAGCTAGAAAAATAGCTCTGTTCCAAATCAGGACAAACTAAATGTCTTGGCTTTTTATAGGCAAATCCAGTCTCTTAGCTGGTTCTCTTCAGAAGCCATTTCACCTGGTGGCTGGGTTCTTGCTGATGGAAAGTCAGGCCAGAGAACATTACAGAGTAGCTCACACCAACAGTTCATTATTACTCCCGTGGAGAGTGGCTCAAGAGATTATATACAGTTACAACCTGATTAACTCTCTGCTCATCAGTTCAGCTTTTTTATCAGAAATGTTGCTGCAAGGGTGGCATAAATTTCTTGGGCGCAGCATTCAGTCCCACCTTATTATGCAGCACAGCTGTCAGAGAAATGCGGTACCATAGCTAATCTTAATTTAATTTCAGAAGAAGTTAGCGCTCTGACTTGCTACAAGCTGAGTTCCATTTCCGATGTTATCCACAGTTCTAACTGAGACAGGCTAGAAATACCTGTGTGAACCGTGGTACCAAAGAACAGCCCTGAACCTAGAAGTAGAGAAGCGCAGAAATTTCCTGGCAGTGTTAAACCTGTGCCTACAACAAAGGCGTTGGCTTCCGCAGCCCAGTTTACACATGGCTATTGGCACTTGTGTACCCTCAGAGTCTACTATTCAGAGCATCACTCCAGTCTTCTAGAGGCTCACAATTCCCAGAACTGAGCCACCGGCCTTTCATGAGAGAACTCAGTGTTCAGGGAAGTCCCTCTCTATTAGGGGAAATAAATAAGTTGATGCCTTTTTAATCTGAGCAGATGCATGGACCTTCCTTTGGGGAATTTTCACAAGGATGTTTGTACTTGAATGTTTTTCTGCAAAAGAGAAAGAAGAGCCTGATGTCCTCCTGGATCAAAAGCACAGGCTTTTCATTAACCTGTGATGGATATCTGTGTATCAAATCCACATGCACTTAAAGAGACAGAAATTACCCTCTTGGTTTATTGGACCAGGCAGGGACTATCAGTCTCATTGGTTCTTAGCAGAGCTGCAACAACTCCATAATTGAAGAAATTCTTCGAGGACCATGGATATTATTTAGCCTTTCTATTACCTGGGATCTACACCAGGAAAATTATGTACAAACTCAAATCAGATATTCTCCTAGGACTTATTTGCTAGATGTTGGCTGGCAAGAATTCACCCAGCATCAAAATTATGCTTGGGGAAAGAATGGAAGACTCAAAGTGAACCATGCTGTTTTTCGCAGGAACAAAGCAATATAAAAAATAAAGCCTTTGATGAACTATTTTCCTCCCTGCTGCTGCTCTCATCAGAGGCATCTTCTTTCAGTTTACTGGCCAGTCTTATGTGAAAGAGATTCTCAGGTCAACTCTGGTACAATTTCTGTTTCTGAAGAATTTTTAAATGTGTTGAAGGTACTAGAAATCTTCATATAGGTGCACATCTGTACTCACAGATGTGTGTGTGTGTGTAGAGCACACATGTGCGCTCCATGAATATTTTTATATCCCTGTAAAGTAAAAGCAGTATTTAAGTCAAAGTATCTTAAAGTTGCTAATTTGTCCCACCATGAATTTGGAAAAATTTTACAAAATTGTCCAATTGCTCATCCAAAGAAATCAATATTCAAGCAGGGATACAAAAAAAAAGATTTAAGAGAATAAAGGAAAACTTGGCTATATTGAATTTTAAAGCTTATTACAAAAATGCAGTAAATAAAACATCATGGTGCCAACACAAGAAAAAATAACCAGACCAATTTAGCATAATCATGGGCAAATAAACTATTTATGGTTTCTGCATGTTTCTATGTACAGATACCTATAGATTGTGTGTGTGATGTAGCTTATGATAACACAGGTATTGGCATTGAGTGATAGAGTAGAAAGCCTATGAATCCAAACCTCGATTTGAATTACAGTTCTGCCACTTCCTACGTATATACTCTGGAACAAGCTAATACTAACCATCAATTAGCTAAATCTGATGGGTATGATGATGGGTATCTTGAACAGTGTGAGGATTTGAGAATCCTACATATATCAAAAATTTTAGTTTCAAGAAGCAGAGACATGTCCTGGCTAAATTGCATATGGTAAGATTTTAGTGAAGGCCGTTGTGTTGCTTATACTTCTGGGAAGGCTGGAGAACCAACTCTGGCAAAAGAGACCAAAGAAGGCTGGGCAATGGCCAGGACCACAGACACTCCTGGCACGGAGAAGCACGTAAAGACACCCAGCACTGCCACTGAAAACCCAGCTGCCACAGCCATCACTGCCCCATTTGCTCCTGGAAAGTAGGAGTTGCTCACATCATCCATCAGCACGGCTTCTTGGACCCAATACATCCGCTGTGATGTCTGAGTAAGTCCAGTGATCGGCTGAGACTAGATCATATTCTTCTGGTCTAAGTACAGAGAAGATGGGGAAATAATTTCTAAGCTTTTTCGTATTTTACAGTCAAGGCAAGTTCTCCTCAGCAAGATTCAGAAGACACAGGATTTACCAAACAAAGGAAAGAACTTCAGATTCTGAGTCAATGAGAAGATGCGCAGGCTCATGGCAAACTACGTCAGCGCTCCTGCCATCTAAGAGGCACTCAGTGAATTGTGACCATAAGCATTTTCACAAATCAGTGGGAGAAGGAACAACCCATTACAAACAGTGCTGAGACAATGAGTTATTTGAGTGAAAAAAGGCTACAGTCACAAAAAAAAAAATCTTTTGACAATTCAGATTTAGCCAATATTGGCACCTGATGGCCACGAAGGGGGAGCAGCTCATTACAGGTAGAGTACGGTGGGTGCTGGGCTGGACCACACCTCTTTCTTCACCAAAGAAATTGCAACTGGATCAAAGGTTCAGAAAGAAATCAATTTGGAAGGAATGAGGCACCCCACTGTGGCCCGTGCGCACAGCCTCCTGACATGCCCTGAAAGGAGGCGCCTTTCTAGCGGGACCGCCTCTGGCTCTGTGAACACAGAAGCTGTGAACCTCCCGATCACTTAGAATGGGACCTGCCTATCCCATTCTTCACTCTGCATTTGGCCACTGACTGGAAACTGTGCTTTTTTATACACTGAAAGTAAAGTGTTAAAATAACTTCTCTTGCGCTTTAGTTCGCGACATCTTTCTTACGGTCCTTCAGCCAGCTGCAGACAGCACGCCCAAGAGCGAGCCAGAGGCCTAGATGCTCTGTGCCGGCCACACTGTAGATTCCAGGCACAGGAGGGTCTCGTTTCACACACATTTGTGTCCCGCTCTCCTGGCTCAGGGCTTCGAACACAGGCTGCTCTCCGATCGCAGCTGAGGAGGACACCCGAACGGCTGGTCACTATTTTGAAATGTCTGGCGATGGTCTCAGCTTGGAGCACTAATTCTAATAAAGTAATCGCTTTGGTTTTCAATTTCCTTTCTTTTACAAAAACAAGGCCCTTACATGGCTTTTACTCCTCCGTAACCACACATGATCTCAAATATTGATCGTTTCAGGCTCGATCAAACCATTTAGAGGTGACGGCCCCTCAGCTCACAGAAGGGCAGCGCCCCAGAATGCAGGCCACTCTTTCCTCTGACCCATGAGCCTCACTGCTTCCAGTTTCCACCTGCTACTCTTATCTCCAGTTCTGAGAGGCTCGTCAAAGATGATAAAAATGGTCAAAAAGTGTCCTTTTCTAAGGGTATTTCTTGTGGGTTTTCAGTCTTGTTAAAATAGGTTTGTGACTAGAACAATTACTTGTGATAGAGGGATTCTTGTTTTCCCTTTGGCTAAAAGATCCTGCTGGTATTTATTTAAGTTCAGAGATCACTTTGCAACCCTTGAATACAAATAAGCAAAAATAAATATTGTTGACCTTAATCAAAACAACCAATTTTTCCAACAAAATGGGTTTATTTGGAAACAAACAACAGAAGAGAGGGCAGGTGGAGAAGTTGTTCATGGCGAGACCCATGTGCACGTGGCTGAGGCCAAGGCCATCAACTCCCCATGTATCTTTGGAGAACCCTTCAGCTCTGCTGGAAAGGGAAGCAGCATCAGCTCTGGTGGAAGGTGCAAGGTCCTTAGTTTGCTGATTTGTAAATGCATGGCAGTCTCCTTCTAGCCTCCTGCCTTCATATAACCAGGGTTTCTGTGTAGTAATAGTCACTGTATATTACTACTGTGGTATTGCAAAATGGAAGGAAACTCCATTTCCCATATATGTAATATTTTCATTTTAAAATGCTAGGAACGAAAACACTGTCAGTCTTGATAGAGCCCTAAATAACACATGAATAAGACTTTAGTTTCTAAAAAATTCTATTCAACTCGATGCCTGATAAAGATTGTTGGCTACCCTCTCTGATTCAAATCTGAGAATGAAAAGAACCCAACATCATTTCCCTTTAGTACTAACTCTCTTTCACATTTTATTTGCTAATGTTCAGGTAATTTCTAAATTAAAAACATGCTTACAAGAAAGGTTAGGAAGGTTTTCATACCAATCCATTAGTAAGCCTGATTTTGACTGAATTTTTAAATAACTTTGGATAATTAGTGTATCTTGGCTTTCGGATTTCAAATATGATGAAAGACTGTTTTCCTTTTGATTTAGAATGATGGTAGATTTAGCCCAGTCAAAAGCTTTCAGAGCTTCTTCCAGTGAAACACTTAGAGGAATTCCTTAATGCTTAGAAAGAAAATACACTGACCACATACCCCTATCACCAAGTGTTCACTGGTCAAAGTGTTCAGTGAACTACACAGCTGCTCCTCAAACACCACAGGTTGGAACTTTGTGGGTCCACTTTATAGGAGGATTGTCTTGTAAACAGGTGGCATAAACTTACGTACGATATCGATAAATGAGTACAGAACCACCAATGCATTTTCCTTGTGACTGTAATAACACTTCCTCCCTCTAGCGTGACCGCGATGCGGCCTGTACCACATACAGAAGACAAAGCGCGTGACCAGCTGCTTGTGTCATCAGTCAGGCTTCCAGTCGACACAGGCTAGTGAGGTTGTGCTGGGAGCGGGGAGGAGCTAACGCTAAGGCTTCTGACTGCCTGGTAGCGCGAGCACCCTCCCCCGACTTGTTCAAAGGTCAGCTGTGTCTGTGATTAGGTCAGGGCCGGCAAAGTTTCTCTGGAAAGAGTGTAAATGTGGTTGTATGGTCTCTGTCACGGTCACTCAGCGCAGCCACTGTGCCGTGAAAGCAGCCACAGACAGTGCCTGAGTGAGGCCAGCTGGCCGTGTTCCAACAAGACTATTTATAAACACCAACATTTGAGTCTCATATGATTTTCACAAGACGTGAACTACGATCCTTCTTTTGCCTCTTCGTCAAGCGGCAACATCACCCCCCTGGAGACTGCAGCAACACTGACAGGGCTCACGCAGCCAGCGGGCTAAGCCTGCCGACTGCGCTTTTAGGGGGCGTGGGGCTGCACTTGTTAGGAGTTTCCCTGCGTCGTATATAACACTGACGTCCAGGTTCCGCCATATCTCCCGTAATCCAAGCCCACATTCCTTGAGCTTGTGCAACCTGCCCATTGAAAAGAGGGGTGTGACTGCACACGCACCGATGCTGAGTGCACTCCAGCGACATGTGCAGACGGCACTTGCTTCGGTTTATAAAGGAAAACTGCATACACGCATGTGTCCCATATGCAAAGACGCCCTCGTGAGGGACAGGCGGGAACGCGTAACAGTAGTTGCCTCCACTGAGAGGAGATGACAGAAGACCACGCAGGTTACTTAATTTTCACTATATGCCATTTTGTACCTTCTAGCTTTTGTACTACTTAGATGAATCTATTTTTTAAATAACAAATTAATTTTTGACAAATTCTAAATGCAGAAAGGCATGACTAGAAGGATCCCAAAGTCAGTCCTTACTATCTTCCAAGTTAAAAACCAGAGCAGGAGCACAAGTGAAGTTCCTGTCCGGGTGACTCCAGTTCTCTGAGATCCAGTTTCACTGTCACTTGTCATTTGCTCTGCGTCCCAGTTTTGCCTTGTCTGCTAATCTGGAGATCTGAATTTCTGTCATTTCACTCCTTAAAGTCTGTACATGAAGTGACAGAGATTCAGTGTCTCCCAGAGCTCCTTTCATCAGCTTAGAGGTGCTCCTGCCAGACAGCCGGGAAGGGGGGGGGGCAGAAGGAGAGAGGGAGGACAGTCTGGACAGGGAGAGGGGCAGGGGAGAGGTAAGGGAGAAAAGGAGAGAAGGGAGAAAGGGAGAGGTAAGGGAGAAAGGGGGCGAGAGAGGGAAAGCAAGAGAGTGTGAGAGTGCGAGAGCAATGCTGATCGTATTTGGGCCAGAAAAGCTTAGAATAGACATTTCCTGAGCTTCTGCAGACAAGTTTGCCAACCCCAGGTTTCTGAGACAACCATGAGAGTAAATAATAGCTTAGAGGTCCAGACCCTGAAAGAAACCAGGTAGCCAGCTGAGAGAATATCAACTAGCTATTTTCACAAATAATGCCATATATCAAACCATCCCCATCTCTGTAGCTTAAAATAACCCCATCAGAGTTTCCACACTTGTGGGAGGACCTGGCCCTGCTGGAACAGTTCCGTAACCTTGGCTACAGCCACTCACACTCACACTTTCGGGGGTTCTGGGAGTGGTTGGGGAAGCTGACCTGCAGGAGGCTAGGCGGGGCAGCGGGCCCTACCCTCCAAGTCGGCAGCTCTGGATCTGCCCTGCTGTCTCTCATGCCCTGTCACCAGTGAGCCAGCCAAGCCCATGCTTCTGCTGACAGAGGCAGTGGCCAAAGGGAATGGGTGGAAACTACACTCTGGAGGTGATCGTGATGTAGTGCATGCAGACTTGCTGTATTCCTCAAGCCCCAATAAAGTAACTAAAACCTGAAAACAAAAATTAAAAAGAAAAACAGGATGAAGAGGTGCAGGGGCCTGGCCTTGGAACCAACACCTGGTGCAACTCCTCTGCAGGCCACTGGTCAAGGCAAGTGCTTGGAGACCTCCCCTCCTTGGAGGAGGAGCTGGTCTAGGCGTGGGTGGGGGGAATGAAGACAGGGGGTCAACCCACAAACTGCAGTTCAATTCAGCACTCGCTGAGTGCCTACCCGTGCCAGGCGCTTCTCTGGGGGCTGAGAATTCAGCAGCAGACAAGGATGATGACTGTGCCTGCTTCGGGGGCCTGATTCTAACAGGATGTGGAGGTTCTATTCACGCAGCCCCTTCTTGTCCGCTGTGCTCTGTTTCACCGCAGGATAGTTTGTTGGCCTGTCGTTGGGCATGGCAGGAATCGCCTCACCTGGACCATCATCATGCCCAGCACTGGTCAATCCAGCTGCCGGTTGCAAGGAGTAAAATGGTAGAAATTCAGGTCTCCAAAGCAGCAGGCGATGCGAAGCTGGGCCATGGAACAAATAACAAGCCGCAGTGAAACGGGAACTCAGAGAATGAGTCATTTGGACAAGAGAGCCTGCAGATGACACGCACTGCCAGGGTAGAAACATGGGCCGCTGTCACTGACCAATCACAGCCCTGCCTGGGAGGAGCAGGCCTTCAGCTGCAGGCTGGTGGGGTTGGGGGTGGATGCTGGCAAAAGGGACCCCACACCCACCATGGCTTGCAAACCCAAGCTCGAAAGGAGTGCTGTGCTTTAACCCTTTCAGGCAGAGGGAGGGCGGCCTGGCAGAGAGCTGAGAAGACCTGGGGAGCTGGCCGCAGGCACAGCCTGTGAAGACCCAGGTCCACAACAGTAAGGTGGCCCTGGAGGCCATGCTGCTCTGGACCAGGAGCGAGGTCTTCGCCCCAGCCCAGCTCTGCACTGGAGGAGGCGGTGGAATGCATGGGGATAACGAAACGTCCGGCGCCATGAGAGAGAGCACATCCAGGGCTGAAAGGAAGACAAGGAAAACAATAACTGCGAAGAATGATTTCTCAGAACTTGAGGAGTAAACGGTTTCACAGGCCCAACTCCTCTGAGGAGGGTAACAAATATGATAAATATGGGAAATAAATGAAGACAGATGAAGCAGAACGTGAATGCTACCTCATCAGTCCTACATCATGGTCAGCTGAGAGGAACAGAGATTAAGAAAAGGAGGTAGGGGATGCTGAGAAAGGCAAAGAAGCCATACAATGACGTTAGTAAGACAAACAAGTTTTTTCTCAAGTGGTTGTGAATTCAGACAAGGGGCTACGCAAACAGAAGTGTCCCCAGCCCCGCCAGCCTACTAGTGGGGTGTCCGCAGGTGCTTCACCGGGGAAGCCCCTGACTGTGCCCAGCACTTCCTGCACCTCCATGGCCGCCACCTTCACGTGAAGGCACCTCATCCTCTCCCTGACCTTTGGGACACACCGAGATGAGGAAGGACGGGGAGGCAAAGCCGTGTGGAACATCTGCCACATCCACTGGGCTGAGGCAACAAGAACAATGGGGAAATTATGGAACCCGTGGAAGCAGCCAATAAACCATCTCCTCATAACGCAAGTCCCCCCACCGGCCACCCAGACCAGAGCACGTGAGGAGCACCTGGATGTGCTGCCCACAGCCGATGGCCTCTGAGAACGATGCAAATGCAAGCGGTATTTATTCATCTGGGTGCCACATCAAGGATCACAAGGTGTCTCCAGACATGAGTTACAAGGCCTCTAAAAGCAATGACTCTTTTATAGGGTTTTAGATTATTGTGATTTTCCGTAAATCCTGCTGGAGTCACACAATAAGCCAAGAGCAATTAACATTAATTAAACCATCCCCATAAAAAGCTTGCTGTACTGACACACTGATAACCTCAGAACACACCGAGCCTGCTAACATTCTGGAGGGCATGCTTGCAGCCGCCATAGTCCTGGCCCGGCTGGCTCTGTGTGTCCCGGGGGATGCATGCACCCAACACCGCTTAGCTCCTGCTCGGCGCTATGGGCCCGCAGGCTGAACGACCTGGGGCTCTTATCAGAAGGAGATTCTGACTCACTTTGAGAAGAAAGTGTACCTTTTAAAAGACCTGAGGTGCAGTGACCTGGGTTAGAAGAGTAAAAGTAACCCAAACCATCTGGTGAATTCCTAAGGCGTGGGCCTTTCCACCCTACTGTCCAACACTCAGGAGTTACAGATGATGAGGAAGAAGGGAGCAGACATTGAAGTTAGCCCAAAGTCATCCCAGATTCTGGAAGCCTAATATTCCTTTGAAAGAAGCAGGGACAAAATAAAACAGTTTGGGAGACAGATGAGGTCAGGAATATCTATCCCATCAGGTCCTCCGTATTTTGCACCAGACTGGTAGAGAAATCACCTAGGGGAAGTCATACCCATGCCACATGAGGGGCCAGAGAGATTTCCCCCTATGCCTCTGGGTTCTTCTCAGGCTGGAGAAACAATCAAGTTAGCATCTGATGGATTAGTAGGAGAAAAACCAAACTTAATTACATATGTCTGAGGCATCTACATGAATGTATATTCTCTTTTTTTCTCTTTTTTTTTTACTAAAATATTTTAAAATTTACATATACTTGTCATTAATTGTAAACCCCATGTATTCCCCATCACCATCTCACCAGTGCACCATCACCTCAGTCCCTCGTGCTCCCATCTTCCCTCAACCCTCCCCC
>JAGFMF010012111.1:2758806-2770540 GCA_019455555.1 Galemys pyrenaicus
TCCCCTCCCTGGCCGGCAGCAGGGATCAAACTTGTGCTGCAGTGGCTGCGGTTTGCTTCATAGTGCGTTGCTTAACCCACTGCGCCACCAGGGAAGCCCGATATATGACAGTTTAAGATGAGTGAGGTGGATGATTTAAAAAAGGGACTAAGGATGAGCAGCTGAACAAAAACAAAATGTGAGAATAGGGTAGTGGAAGTCTTCTAAATCTGGATCTAATTAGTGGACAGTAACACATTCAATATAAGAAAGGCTTAAGATAAAGCGTTATTAAGCAATGATGAGAGCAACTATAAACACAGAATCCCAAAGTTTACCTTAAAACTGAGAGAGAGTGTCTAAGGAGGAATAAATTTTCAGGAGGAATTCAGAACTCATTGAAAGCATAGTAGGGAAGAAATTATATTCCTTCCATGAAGGTCATGGGGAGGGGCTTAAGGGATGATTGATAAGGTACAAAGACACTGTAATTAGAAGGAGACTAAGAAGTCTTGGTTATCTCTGGGGTAAGGACGAAATAATCTAAAGCATTACCATTTGTTTTAAAACAGCTATGAATATATCACAGAGAAGAAGGAAAACTGATCGTAAGTTTAAAGATTAAAAGGAGAATCATAGACTTTACAGGTTTAAATAGCTCAAGGTGCCCAGGAGCATGCATTCCTCTCCTCTGCCCATAGGGGCGCTGTGTTGGGAGCGCCTGAGCAGCCCGCTTCCATGCTCTGAAGAAACAAAATCCATTTAGAGCAAGACTGGGTTCAGAAACTGCAATTGAACAAATTTACCCCTTGAGTCTAAATTCCAACCTAGGAATTTAGAGTCTTTGAAGTAGTCCAGTGACTTGATTGTTTTTTTTCTTTTGTTTTTTCGCTTTGTTTTTGAGAGTATCTGGGAGGAAACTTGGCTTTTGGGTTTTTGGCAAGAATCATGAATCTATGGCTTCCCAGGATTTCTTTTATTTATTTAAAGGGAAATGATTCAGTTCCACAAAGTTCTTTTTTTCTACTAAAAGCTGTAATGCAAAAGAAACACCCTTCCATTAACCAGCTATGAATTCCCATACAGGGAACTCTGCTCTTCTCCAGAAGCTATTCCAGTGACTCATCAGTGGAGACCCAGGACATCTGTCTGAATGGAACAGTCTCATTCTCTGAGGTCCACTCATTGGAAATGGGACCCTTTGTTTCTCTACAAAACAAGTATGGTTCCTTAACTTGTCACTTAAGAGAAAGCCAAAACTTTCCCACAGCCCCTAGGCAAGGCACTCATTGGGACCCCAGTTTCCTTGCTGTTTGGGGCTACAGTGTCTCTAAGGTTCTCTCTCAAAGAGCCTCAGAGTCTTGAGAGGATTACTAGAATAAATGCTCTGCTTTACCCATTAGGACAGTTCACTCTCTGGCGGGTGCCACTGAATCAAGCCTCCTGATGCACATCTGGATGCCATGCCCTGAGTTCCTCCCTATGACTTGCTTTAACCCAGAGTATGTGGCAGGAGTGATGCCATATGCCTATTTCAGGAAGAAGCCACAAGAAGACCTGGTAACTTCTACTTCTGCATTGCTGTGAGCACTAGAGTACTATGCTAGCTACCATGCCTTCTGTGCTGAGATCAGTTGGAGGAGGGAGAGAGAAGGAGAAGAAGGAGCAAGAGAGACCCAGTCATCCCAGCATCCCACGAGCCCAGCCCATAGTTGTCCAGACAACTAAATGCATCTCATGAGTAACCACTGGTGAGGTCAGCCAAAGAGCCACCCAGCTGAGCTCAGCCCTAATTGTAGAATCATGAGCAAATAAAGTGTTGGCTGTTCTAAACCACTATGTTTGGGGTTAGTTTGTTACACAGATACAGATTGGAAAAAACAAATACAATGAAGACTCTCCACAACAGACGATGGCAAGGTTGAGTGATATGCCAAAGGACTAACCCTTTCCCTATGGAGCTGATCAAAGGCAGAATCTCTAACTTGTCCCAACTTATATCTGTATTACTTATGTCTTTTTATGCTGTGTTTTTGATGACTTGATATCTTGGGGACATGCCACCCCAGAGGGACTGTCCTTCCCTGGTATAGCCAATTCTAGCTTTAATAAAGGATTCCACAACTGTCATATGCAGACGAACCAATCCAGAAGAGCCTACACCCCCACACCTCCACACAGCTACCCAGCCCCCTTAGGCTCTCACACTCTAGGGCACTATCCACCTGCCACCCTCATCTATGTAACTACAACACATGGGGTCCTTTCCATCCAAAGTACTAGCAAATTTTAGTTTTCAGTTAATATCCATGGTGGGTAGGAAAACTCCCCAGACTTGAAACCCCTTCTCCATAGAGCCCCTTTGTATCTGAAAGGGGCTCATCATGCTAATAGTGGCTATTGTTTTTCAGTCACCCACAACTATGACACAACTACCTACTTGTGTAAGTCTCAGGTGTCTGTACATCCCTCGAAAATATTCTGATTGTGGAGCATGTGTACAGTCCGTGCAGAAGACTAGTGAGCAATGCGCTCTGCTTCTACAGAGGAAGGGCACCTGGAAGAGGGGGCCTTTTGTCTGATTCTAGGGAACGAGAGAAACGCAGAGTCCCAGAAAGCAGATGGAAGATCCAAACCATCATCCCCTGCACTCACAGGCAAAGGACTAGTGCTAACATGGCATGATCTAAAGTGTCCCCAAACAGTCATGCTCCCCAATGTCATTCCCCCTCCAGACTTCTGCTGCGTGCCCTAAATTCTAAGTAGTAACACCTCTGACCTCAAACTGAAAGGCCCCGTAAGCTATAAACAGTGGAGCTAGAAGGGCTAACACCTTCAACCATTAGCAGCATTAACGACTTAGCTCAAATGAGCATACCAAATAGCTGGAGACACCTAGACAGGCCCCCAGAAGGGAGACAGTGGGGCGTGATGCTGTACAGAGCCCAACACCTAGACAGGCCCCCAGAAAGGAGACAGTGGGGCGTGATGCTTACAGATCCCAGAGTCGGCGGGGGGCTGGGGGGGGCGTATACCCACAAGTGTCCCAAACTATCTGGGGTCGGAAGAGCAGCCTTCGTGGCAAAAGTCATTTCTGAGGACCCTGAGGTTCAGGCAGTTAACTGGACTTGATGGACTGACACCCAGAGTCCATTCCCCGCTGGCCTTGTCCACACTGGGTCAGAGCAGAGAATACGTCTGTAGCTTCTATTCCCCGGCAGCAACACAACCTCCAGCGAACAGATCACTCCGGGTCAGCAGACCTCTTCCGCCCCGAGGTGCAAGAACCTGAGGTGGCCCCTGCATCGACCAGGTCATGTTAATTAACAAGGTGCTGAATTATATCGTGGCAACCCTGAGATTTCTCGGTGCTGAAGTAAGGCCCTAAATAAAATAGCCCTTTAATGGGCACACTGTCATCATTATTATTATGACTTTCTCTTCATGCCTGTCACTGGATTATGGTAATTTTTTGTAGTCATGGGTTTTAATCAGAGTTGAAGTCTCTGAGTTACTGACAGCTCAGGAGAGCCATAACTGCTCTGAGATTGACTTCACACTGTCACAGAATCATAACACAAGCAGAAAACTAGAGGCTCTCACAAGCCTCCTCCCACCAATTAAAAACAAAGCAACTTTTTAAACAGCAGGCTCCTTTCCCTGGCTTCACACAAGGAGGAGAGACGCAGAGGACACCTACTTCTCCCTCTCCTCCTTCCCCCAGAGTTCAAAGCGAGAAACAATGATCACAGCAAAGGCAGTACTAGAAGCAGATACTGCAATTTAGCTAATGGTGTCGACAGGAAGCTAGAATCATCCCTTTGACACGCACGGGCACTTAAGCAGCGCCAGGCTTTGCTGGGTTCTCCTGACCTGGCAGTGCCCCTCACAGACCATCTATGATCACTCATTGGCCTAATCGGGCACCTGAGCACGAGGTCGGTCGCGCTAACTAGTCACGGGGGTTAAGAGCCAAGACTCCTACCTCTGCCTGCACCTTGTAGTCATCACCTGGATGGCACTCCCTCCTGATACAATGGGACCCAGCTGGAGGGCATTAGCGGCCGGCCACTTGTTTGGCAGAGAACACTAAGCATTTTCTGTCTTCCCGGAGAAGTTATAAGACATACAGGGCCAGACTTAGACAAACCCTATTTCTCCATTTTACCTTCAGACAAACTACTTCCTCCATGTGCAGCCCTGTTCCTCTTCCTAACCACCACCTTTAGGAGTCTCACTTGGGTTTGTTCTTTATGTCCATTCAAATGCCCAGTTCTCAGTTACCACAGAGATGACCTGAATCTCTCAGGCAGGACTGGCTACGTTACACTACCGTGAACCCTGAAGTCACAAGGGTCTCCCCATCGTGTTGCATCACCATGCCGGGTTACCCAGAGGCTCTGCTTCGCACAGTCACTGACCCAGGCTGCCATCAACGACCAGGCCACCACCACAGAAGCTGCCATCACCATCTTAGGGGAAAGGAGCCTCGAGAGTCTTCTCTCCTAGTAATTAAATCCACCAGCTCAGAAATTATAAATATTACTCCCACTCCCAAGTCACTGACCAGACTAAGTCACACTGCCCCAACCAAAAATGAGGCCAGAAAGCATAATCCTGTTTTGTACATCAGAAGAATAAAAATATTTGGTGAGTGGCATAAATGACTAACACACCAATTAATTACTTTACACTAACAAGGAAAATGAAGCTTCGCGGAGTATGAAGTTACCCTCCCAGTGGTATTCGTGAGCACAATAAGGTTTATTATGCTCAATTCTCTACGGGGATGAGCAGATAACGGAGACAACAAAACCCTCACTCCACTTCAGACCCTGTGTGTGCTTTAATTGGTAGCAGTTCTCTAAGTGATTTGCCAGAGGGAATCCAAACTTACATAAATAGGTGCTGAAGATGAAAGGGATGTGGTAAGAATGTTTGCCAAAGAAAATGTTAAACAATGTAAATGGGGGCGGACAGGGGTTTGGGAGAGAAAGAACTGGAAGCCAAGACAGGAATGTGGAGGGGGCTATGGGCAAATGAATTTGGACAAGGGTAATTCTTGCTACTAGCTGCTGGCTTTCTGAAGCAGGAAGAAAAAAAGAGCCAGCACGAAAAGGATCACAACGCCTGACATGACACAGTTCCAACTTGGAGCAGAGTTTGAAGGCAAGAGACACCTGAGGTTCTGGTAAAGGAATAATTGATGCAAGGAGTTGACGGTGTGGGGAAGATGCAGACACTTCCTGTTCCTGGATCCTCTGAGCTGCTCCACACTAGCATGAACTCTTTGCAAGGGCAGGAAGAAGCTGAGTTTCAGACAAGAGTAGGGTAGCAGAATAAAGCCCTGTGCCCTGGCAAATGCTACATGTGTGACCAGAGCAAAACCGGCAAAGGAGACAGCAGACCCCAAATGTGACCGATGTTGTCATGTCGGGAAGTCAACAGCGGAGCCCAAGCAGGCGGGAGGACAGGCCTCCAAACTGCTGCAGCAATTCTGGGGAAATGAGCCCCTGCGGAGATACCGTGTCTCATCTGTCAGCAGATTCTGGTGACTTCACCTTCAACGTAAAACCAACACAGAGGGGGCTGTCTCCGCTCAGCGGCCAGCTGAGACAGCTCGGAAGTGGACATGGCACTGGGGGACCTGCCGCCCGTAGGTGCCAAGATACCTAAGAAAGAAGGTGCAATAAGCAAGGCCAGTGGGAAGGGCAAAGCCAGAGCAAGGAAGCAGAGAGCAGTCCTCCCACAGGTGCTGCGGCTCGTGAGCCTGGAGGCTGTGTCACCAGAGCCTTCCGCAGTCAAACCAGGTTCCAAAGCAGATGCCACGACACACTTGACCGCTGGGTGCAAGTGCAGCCAGGGCGGCCTCGCGGTGGAAGCAGCGGCTGACACTAGCCCTGCCCTAACGTGAGGTCACACTCAGAACTCAGGGAGAGAAACCTCGTGAAAAAGTGCTGGCGCTTCCAGCCTCCACAAATCCAGAAGGGATTTTGGAGAAACTGAAAAAGTAAGTTGAGAAAGAATAAAAGCAAGAAACGAAAATGCATCCTTAGGAAACCTTTTCATTGCTAAGGATGAAGAGACTGCTGACTAGGGGAATTAAATGCACAAAAGAACATGGCGACAATATACATGTTTAAATAACAACAGGACTCCAAAACCTAGAAACTTTATAAGTATTAGACATTAAATACAGGTTCCAAAGTCTCTGCCCCCAAACCGCTTGGAACATGTTAGTCTGACTTCATGGGATCACAGAGTAAGAAGCCAGAAGGATATTCAAGATGACCTGATTTCTCCCCGCTCGTTCTGCAATGGGCTCTCGTTCCCAGAGGTTGAGAGACTCACTCTGGGTCACGCCATGCAGGGCAGCACCTAGAACCCAGCCACGAGCCTCGAAGTCACGCCACTTGCCCCGGGGGTAAATTACAGCGCTGCTATTCCCACACTCCAGGAACTCTGGGGATTGCCTTGTCATCGTTTGCAAGTGACAGGAAAAACTGCCGCACTGCTTTGTGGTCTTCCTTTATTTTTTTTGAAGAGCTTACCTAAACGCAAAAATATTTTCTGCATCTTTTAAAAATTCTATTGAGCTTTTTATGAGAAAATACGTAAGAATAATCAATACTTGTCATTTAATGCTAATTTTCATTTTTGAGAAGTCACTGAATTTTCTTTCTCCCGGATGGTAACTGCAATTATCAAATCTGTTAGTATTTATGACACTCCAAAGATCCTTAAAAGAAGAAAGAATGCCCGGAAGCTATTTTTGGTATTTGCAAAAGCCTACCAGAAAACATTCTATGTTAAAGCTTCAGTGGTTAATAATAAATATCTTGTTTTTACATATTCAGTGCTAACTTTGATAATTTTGTAAGGTTAATAATTTTGTTGATCAGAAAAGCTTATTTGCAGTTGTGTGCTTTCCCTAAATAGATGAAAAAATGTACTGAAAGCACAGGCGGACCAATATAAAGATTCTTGACGGTAAACTAGCTCAGGGAAAAACAGTCGACTTCATCTTGCCACTTGCACCTGCCACCTTCTGCCAAAGCACTCTGATCTCTTGCCTGAAATTTTGTAGCAGCCTCCGAACTGATCTCTTATTTAAAACACTGCCTCCTGGTCATGTCTTTTTTATGAAGTGACCAAACGATCATCCTGAAATGGTACCATTTCCCATTCTAAGAGGATCTCAGGACCTTCCTTGACCTAGAGAAATCCTTGGTCCTGAGTTTTCCGGGACCTCTCCCCGGTCACTCCCTCTCTCACCCACTTGGCTGCGGTCACATTGGCACTGGTCACATTGGCACTTCTGCCAAGCCTTCTATCTTAAGACCTTGGCACAGACTGCTCTGCCTGCTCGGCTGCTGCCCCAGAGAGCCATATCAGACCTTGCACCCATGTCTCCTGTTCAAATATTACAATATTAGTGAGGTCTTTCTTATCCATTCTGTTTAAAAGATCACTCCCAGGCCCAGCCCTAAAAGTCCTATTCCTACCCCACCCCCAGCTACCTTTTTTGACTCAATTTCTTGTCAAATGTGTTGCCACATATATCCTTTTATACCCTACTTGTTTATTTGTAATATAAATTCCAGGAGGACAGGAGGTTTTTCGGCCTGACTTACACACTGCTTGTAACCCCAACATCTAGAATGACCCCCGCTATAGAGAATGAGCTCAATAAAACCACATAAACTGAAGAGACTGCAGTTTACCCCAAGCTTTCCACCACACCCATTTAACACCAAAGAATTACTCAAGGGACAAAGTATTTCTTTTGCTTGAAATGCACTGTGCAGATTCAGGGCTTCCTCCTCCTCCTCCACCTTCTCCTCCTCCTACCTGTACCAGCTGCCATGGATACAGGTTTCTTAAAGGGGTCAAGGATGCGACAGATGCTTTACATTAGCTTTTATGCCCGCCATAAAATTAACAACAAGCAAACCTTGAGTAACGGAGCTATAATTCTGTCTTGCAATTCTGATCCGATACAAAGTATAAGAGCTCAGCTCTTGAGGCTAAAAGCTGTTTCCAGAAACCTCAATGGAATCATACCTCTGTAATGCATTTACTGTCATTTATTTTATATACGTTTACAGATAGCGCCCCCCAAAAATCACACAGCCAGCAAAATCAAAGCAGAAAAGATAACCTAGTGGTTTTCATTTTAAAATTACAATCATTATATAAGATACAATATTTTCCAACACTACAACACGTCAAGGCTAAATAAGAAATACACTTAACAGCAAGGTAAACATAATAAGATGGCTTTTTAAAATAATGAGTATTACTTTGCTGTGACTTCAGGGATGTTATTTTCAATAGCACTATCAATTCACAAAGAAATGTCAAGAGAATAATTATGGCTATTTAGCCAATAGGGCTGATACATGTAAAAAAGATCAGCAAAGATATTGCATAATATCCTTGAATGGCCTCTAAAGTCATTGTCTCAACCCCAAGTATTTTCAACTGCATGACCAAAAACTATTCAGTAAGCCTTCATCATTTATGTCCAAGTTTTAATGAGACAGACCTCATGAAAAATAAACAAGTATACAGATGGGCTTGGAGAGATCTGGCATCAACCCTACCTTTTCTATTTCTTTATTTCACTTTAAAACCATTTCGGGTAACCAAAAGTGATTTGTTAGAAAGAGACATTGAGGGGAAATGGCATTTTCCATGCAGCAGACACAACCTAGAGAAAGATGTTTATACACTTCCTTGCCAATGAGCTACAACTTCATTTAAGAAGGAACACAGAGGACCTAGAAGGTTCTCTTGGTGTTAATTTCTGTCCACAGGACATTTGGCTGCCACTACAACCCACTTCGTATGTAGCCTGAATAGCCTCCAGATGGTATGTGTAAGATTTTACAAATGTTTTTCTTGTTCCAATCAGCCATGACCTTTCAAATGTATAAGACTGTACATAAGAAAACTGCCCACACGACTATTAGAAAAATTCAGCAGATTCAATTCACAACTCTTTTTCATCACCTTCTCTGTGTCTTAGAAAGGTTTCCTTTGGACTTCTTAGGGAGGCCTGTCCTCCAAAGGGTAGCTTCTCCCAGAAATATGAATTCTCTTGGCGATTAAGAACCTGCTCAGGGGTCTCCTTAGTGGCGCAAGGGGTTAAGTCTCAGCGTTACCAAGCTATCGCCAGGCACTGGGCATGAGTTCGATCCCTGGCCAAGGAGGTGACCCACATGGTGCAGCAGACCTCGCCTGTCTTGCCAGCTGCTCCCCTCAGCAGTGTGTTTCAGTAGATCCGCCTGTTCTGCTCCCCACTCTGTCTGGTGAATCCTCTCACCCAACCTACCTCCCCTCACTAAGAGCCTACACTCCAGCTCTTGGATGCATGAATGAAAAAAATCTACTTAGATCTACTTTTAAAAATCTACTTAGAAGAAAGAGGTTCCTGAGTGAACAGAAAGTGTTATGTCTCTGCTGTCAATGTGCACAAGTTGGGGGGTGGTTGGGGTGTCACTGTCTCTCCTTTAGTCACCAGTCCATCACCCTGCTGAGGACTATGAGCAAGAGAACCGCAGGATACGATTTTCATGTTCAACAACGCCTAGCTGGGAGGCATATGAAGCTCCCCCTTCCCTCTGTGTTCTTCCTTCCCTTTAGTTTTCCCCTCTCCTACCCCCTTACCTCACCTCTGTAGGGTCTTCCTGGGCCCCTCAAGGAGCCAAGCACCAAAGACATGCTGACTCATGCTTCTGAAAACAGTGAACTCCATGGTGACAGCTCCTATTTCTCCCTATGCTTTTGTCTGCCGTCTGATGTCTGTTTATGGACAACCACCCCCCTCGGGGTGGTGTGATCCTTCCTTAACGTTCTTCTTTGCCTTCGTTTGGCTCCTCATCCCAAACCAAACAGGATCCAGACTGATAAACTGCAGGATCAACCTGAGATTATTGACAGTGTGACTTTTCATGAGGATTTTCACTTAGGCACTCATGGGTCTGCTCCCAAGACAGACGAGGAAGAGCAGACATCCTTTCTGAACAGCTGTGACCCACCTTCCAGGTTACTTGGACCTTGTACAAATGAGCTCTCCCAGTGCTAAAGACCTGGAGAAGGTCGTGATTGTCTTGGTTCCCGATGCCTTGGGAATGCAGCTAAGTTTTGCACTGGAGTTCATGTGGGTCTTGGAAATCGAGCTTCACCATCTAGTTAGTTTGTAAACCATGTCCTGTCAGCATATGCTGCGGCAGCTGGCAGGTGATACCATGGTGTGTTTAGTTAGATGGGATCCTTGCTAAGTTCACTCATGCCACCTGCATTCCCTAGAGGCCAGGGTATTCTGGCACCTACTATGAAATCCAGCAAAACCAAGAAGGCTTTTAAAATGTAAGTAACAGTAATGTGTCTGTGCTAATGGAAGTGCAGAGCTTCCGCCAGCAGAGTGGAAAAAAACCAAGCTGCACCCAGTCTCAGCGATTTTCCAGCAAGGCTGTCACTGTGATCTGTGATGCGCTATCAAGATGAAATGGGTACCAAGTGTACTCTATTCAGGACATCTGTGAGATAAAAAATATAATGCTCCTTTTCTATCTTTGTGACATTGCTCGCAAAGATGTGATTTGGCTGTTAAAACCACTTGCGCTGTATCTCAAGGCTAAGACTGACAATTTAAATAAAAGCCTCTCTCTCTTTGGTTTGTTATCTGAACCGCAGTTAGCTGTCACGGCCATTCTATATACTGAGGCACTTGGTGAGGGGACAAGGCATTTGACTGGCCTGCTAGAGCTTTCCATCTGAACGTGCTTCCGATCTCCATTTGATTTCTGGGATTCTGAGGTTTTCATTTTTTTTTCTCTCCTAATGACCTCAATGCAGGTACAGTGTTACAAGACAGTGCTGTTTAACTGTTAATAATAATTGTATTGCAGGCACGTTGTAGAAAATGTAGAATACCATATTAGTACAAAAAAGAAAAAAAGATGCCACCATTTAGATGAGCTTGTGATTATTTCATGCACTTCCTTCAGATCTTTTTTCTGTGTCTATGTGTTGTTGTTTGCTGGGTTTTGTTCCCAGAATAAAAGGGATGGGGGAGGGAAAGTCTGGATGAGCAATTTGATGAACTCCTCATTAACCATTTATAACAAACATTATTCCAACAACCTTTAATTCCCAACAGATGTGGGCATACTATTTTGGGCCATCGTTATTAATCTGCAAAGAAACTATTCCAGACGAATGTCTCTCCGAATTGTCATAGATCACTCTAGAGTCTTCATCAAAAGAAACCCTGTGAAGTGTCTTTCTCAGAGATGCAATGTTGCAAACACAGAATCGGATCCAATATACCAAAACTGCTGGCCCTCCAGACTACAGCTCACCCAAATGCTTACTTCTTGCTTGCTCAACTTCTAGTTTCTCAGAACCTCAAGTCTGTCTGGTATAGGGGGCCAGCCTGGCCTGCAAATGAGCCCCCCCTCCAAGATGTCCTAATCACTACTCCTTTCCCAGGAAAGCCTCTTGTCTTTGGAAAAATAAGTCATTCTTATAAAAGGACTGTTCCCCTATAGGAAGGCCATAACCAGACAATATACCATACATTTTCAGCTAGAGACACTAGTACTGAAAGTCCAGTGAAAGATACCAGGTTGTTGAAATGGTACTGGAAGTCGGGCCTCCCTGGTGGCGCAGTGGGTTAAGCAACGCACTATGAAGCAAACCGCAGCCACTGCAGCACGAGTTCGATCCCTGCTGCCGGCCAGGGAGG
>JAGFMF010012111.1:2776471-2974265 GCA_019455555.1 Galemys pyrenaicus
GGCGAGAGCGGGAGGGCAGAGCTTTCCTTGTGCGGGCTCCATCTTACCCATCCTGGCGAGAGCGGGAGGGCAGAGCTTTCCTTGTGCGGGCTCCATCTTACCCATCCTGGCGAGAGCGGGAGGGCAGGGCTTTCCTTGTGCGGGCTCCATCTTTGGCAGCTGCCTCCAGCCCAAACGGTCCTGACGCACAGTGGCATGTCTGAGGTGGCGTGCTCTGAGCCCTGCACCCCTCCAAGGCTGCCTGACGGGCTGAACTCCCCACCGTGCTACCCTCGCTACCTTATCGCCTGTTGCCGCCTTCTCTGGCATGTCACGAAGTAACTTGTGATGAATAAAGTAGAGTGAAATTCTGAAAATGCTTTAATGAGCTTTTGCTGTTTGCTTTTGTACTAGCAGGCCTACGGCGTCCATCTGCCACCGGAGAGACTAGAATTTGTTGCAGAAATTACAAAGAAAAAGAATGAGGGTGGTATTCACTTCTGACACACAAAATAGGGTTAGGCAGCAAAACAAGAGCTTTACTAGCCCGGTATTTGTATTGACCGGATTGTCTGAGGTCCTCTAATAGGCACTTCATTAAGGGCCAGCCGCGGAGCTCCTCTGCTGCGCTGAGAAGTCAGCCCCTTCCCCCTGCGGTAGGAAAGCTAAGGAGGCTTGTTGCTTAACAGGGGATGCTATCACGCTGGGGAGTTAAAGAACAACAGAAGAGAAGGCTCGGAAGCCTAGCGGAGGAGCGGGGGAAGAGGAGACAATCAGTCCGCCCGCCTGGGAGCAGAGAAGAGGAGTCTGTAGATAAGTGAGGACAGTGAGGGTAGTGCCAGGGGCAAACGTGGGCTCTTGCTGCTGCCGAGTGTTTGGGGCTCTCGAAGAGACCACCCCGCCTAGAAACCGGCTCCTGCAAACTGACCCTGCGAGGCCACTGCACAGACAAGGCTAAAATTTTGCTTTTCTGAGCCACTCTCAATTCCCATCTAAAATGGATTCTGTGTTAAGAGCAAAGAAACCTGACATGCTGGCTAGCCTGTGCAGCCTTTCTTGGATACATGTGCCATTTCTGTCAGGTTTACTGAAATACTGAAACTAGTTTTGCAAAGTGAAACTGCCGTGCTTATACCCACGCCAGTCACTTTTCCAAAGCAGGCTGGGCTGCAGACACCCAAGCAGGGGTCAGGGGCCCTTCTCCCTCACGGACCAGCATCTCCCCGTCTCATACCCCAGGGATCGTGAACACACCACAGGCTTATCCACTAACCAGCCACTACTGACGAGCTCACCAGTGTGAGGTGCTAGAGCACACCCAGCTGGCACAGAACTGGCCTCAAGGCACTCACGACCTGGTAAGTAAAGGCGACAATGTGAACAAAACCTGAAATACTGCTGGGAGTTGAACTCTGTCCCCAGAGAGGGGTATTGAAGTCCTAAGAACCAGTACCTCAGAGTGTGATCTGACTTGCAAATAAGATCTGCGCAGCTGGAACAAAGGGAAGGGTCACCCCGCACCATGGCTGCAGGCGTCGGGACAGGCCCTCTCAAAACAGGCCGTTTTGATGCATTGATGCTTTAACTGTAGGCACCTGAAAAAGAGCAAATGCAGAGAGAAATCTGCTCTAAATTGTCTCTCTCTGCCCAAGGACACCCTCCAAAAGTGACTCAACTATCATAATCCCCTCTGGGGAAAGGGACAGTGACCACCGGAGAGGACAGGAAGTGGATAGCACTCCCAGACAAATACCATACCTCCCATTTAGTCTCCAGGGTTCATTAATCTGTCTTAAAAATCATTTAATCTCCACTAGGAGTGGATACACTCTCTCCTTAAATCCCTCTAAAATTACTCCTGAATTCCAAGCACCCCAGGGAGTTATCCACTTTACCCGGGGTCTCTCCCATGTACCAGTGAGCTATACTTGTGGATACACTTGTGGTTGGGTTTGTCTTGCTAATCTATCATTTTATTACAGGAGTGTCAGCTAAGGACTCAGAAGGGTAGAGGGAAAATCATTTTTCTGTCATTTACCCCCATCCAAATTAAGATGATGTCATGACTGGGGCAGGATGGATCTGAATCCAAGGCGACTGGTGTCCTTATGAGAAGACACAGACACACTGCGGAGGACACCATGTGAAGACATGGACAGAGAGTGAGGCTGTGCTGCCACAAGCCAAGGAATACCAGCAAGCACCAGAACCTCGGAGGAACATGGCCCCGTCCTCCCTCAGAACCCCCGGCAGGAACAAACCTGCCAACACCCGGCACTGCTTGCTTTAAGAACTGCCCATGAAAAAATTGCTGTTGTTTTGACCCCTCCTCCACGCCCCTACTTTGTGGTGATTTTTCACAGCAACCTTCGGAAACTGGGACATGTAACATATGAGGAGTGTTTCCACAGGGCACCCCAACGCAGGGGCATGCAGGAAGTGCCAAGATTCACACAGGAAGCGGGGTGCTCGGCCCTGGAGAGCACTGCAGAAGCGGCAGTGGCTGTGTGGAGGCTGCCAGCTCATCCAGAGCAGTGCAGAGACCTAGCAAAAAAAAAAAGTGTTTAGTGGGTCTCAGAGGAAATCTGGCCTCAGTGGACCAAGATGAAAGTCAAAGTTTTGGGCAAGAAGTTTTCCAATTGTACAGAAAAGGAAATGTGGAAATCTATGGCTACTCTTCACAGCAGGAGACGGTCCAACAGTTTTCCAAGTATGTGAGAGTCGCTTTGGGACGCTAAATAAAGGAGGTCAAGGAAATGAGGCATCGGGGAGTAATGCAAAGCCATAATCCATAGATGCAATATAGCTGGCCACTGGCGCTCTGGAAAAAATGGGAAGAAATGTTGCTGGATCTGTTTCTCAATGAGATATTATCATCTTTATTATTATTACTTTCACCAAGTTGACACTTTATCTACCAGGATGATATTTCAAGAAAGGCATTCTTTGTTGAAATGGAGTTCCATTTCTCCACCAGATTCTGAAAATTAATGCATACCCCAGAGAATGTGTATTTAGAATTCCAAGGGGTTTTCTAGGTAAAATCTACTCTGCCATCTTTTAAAACAAATGAGTTCAGTTGCACAAATACATTCATGCCAAATCATTTCGAAAAGAAATGTACTTCCAGTCCCATAGATCATATTTGAGTTTTTATTCCAATACTGAACGTCATTGTAAATCACAGAAAGAGTAGAGGTGAAAAAGCTTGAGCAATTGTTTCACGTTGCAGGAAATGATGGGTTTTTTTCCTACTTCCAGTTTAACCAAAATTATTTACCGTGGTGTATTTATTTACCATGCAGGGAAGTGACTTAAGATACAGGTCAGAGAAAACTTAGGTATTTTTTTCAAATTTTCAAGACTACTGAGCAGGACCTTTGGTAAGTCTTTCAGAGAAAAACAGTATTAACCTTCTGTTTTAGAGACTGATTACCAAGGTCTGTCTTCTGTCTCCTGCTCTTGCCTGATCCAAGTCAGGAGAGCAGCGGGTTAGTCAGGCACTTCCCAGGTCCTTCCTGGCCGTTGTTTCTGGTATATATGCATTTTAGGTTTCACCTCTATGAAAGGACATTTCTTTTGGGAGTTTGTTTTTTGTTGTTTTTTTTTTTTTGTGTGTGTGGCAGAACCTAAAACCTCAGCACCTAGTAAACAACATTCTCTTCCTCCTATCGGCAAGGCTAGCTCTGAGACTCCAAAAATGATACTAGAAAGAAAGAAGCAAAACAGAAAATTTACATGCAATTAAGGACCTGAAGTCCAAATGGCTGGCTTTGATTAACATGTACCCTTTTCCTAATGCTAATTCATTTGTTCATTTATGGGATTTCAAAATTGCACCCTATGCCCTCCAGCCTCGGCAAACAAAGACATAATTTAAAATACCAAGACACAAATGCGCTATTTATTACTGTGTAAAAGAGCCATCGTTACAGTGACTTATTATTTTCTTCAGGAAACGCTCTTTTCAAGTTATTTGCCATGTTGTCAATTATTAGCATCGTTAATAATGATAATGATAATCAGTGAGAACCAGCAATGTGCTGAAGGATAAAGAGCGCACAGACGCGACGGAGTCCAAGCCAGGGAGACGATGGTGACTTTGTGTCGCCCAGGCTTCAGCGCGGGCAGCAGATACCAGGGGAGTCTTTGCCCATTACCCCTCCTCATCGTGTTAGCTTCAAAACTCCCTTTTTGCAATTCCTGTGCACAGAGAGGGTGTGACTTCACAGTCACCCTCTGATGCGTGACCTGGCACAATAGTACCCCAAGCTTTGCCGTCCTTCAGACTGGGACTAATTGCCAGACTCCCCCAGCTGAGAGGAACTGGATGTTAGTGCCACTGGATGCACTATTAATGGAATCTGTTCTCAAGTCACAAGACAAGATGCCAATCTGGCACCGCTCCGCAAACCGGGAGTGCATGGGGAGACACAGACACCCTGTCTGACGATGAATAGCTAAGCTGTGACACCAGTGCACTGGGCACCTACTAGAAATCAGCCTGTCAAAATAATTGCACTGTAGGGGATAGAGCATTGTGGGGTGTGTGTGTGTGTGTGTCTGTCTGTCTGTCCATTTGCATGCACATGCTCCCTTCCACTTAATAAATGCATGTGTAAGTATTTAAGGAGAGTAAATAGTAACTGAAATTCTTGGACAGTCTCTTGCTCAGATGAATGTGTTCTGATAATGTTCTGAATATAAATCTAAGTGAAACATTAAGGGCAAGAGAAGAAATTGTATAATAGCTCTTTTCTGAGGAGTAATGTCTTTGGAATAATTTAGTCTCACTATTTTCATGGATGCCTGGGATGAATTATGTGATTTATTTATATCACATGCTAGCATTTGCCTTAACACAAAGTTAAGGTGCACCCCTCCCCTCAGATGTCAATGCTTTTCATGTTAAGATTCTGAATCAACTTTACACATGACAAACACAGCTATGGGAGAAAAGTAGTAGCCTTTCCTCTTCTCCTTCTGCCCCCTCTTGGCTCAGGTGTCTACAGAATTAAGGACCAGGAAGCGCTGGTGAGAGAAGCAGCACCAGCATGAACCCTGGGTGGTGATTGTCTTACGACTCTATTTTCCATTTATCCCATTTCTTGTCCACGTACAGATTATTAATTACTCACAAAAATCAGAAGGGGGTCCTCACCAAAACACACAAACACTAACACATAAACTTTTCTGAAAGCCACAAGCAGATCATTTACCAAGAAGGCAGGTGAGTACCCATGCTCTTAACTCTGATTTCTACCATACATACAGTTCTCAAAACCTTTCTCTTCAGGGGCCTCCCTGGAGTGCAGTGGGTTAAGCAACGCACTATGAAGCAAACTGCAGCCACTGCAGCACGAGTTCGATCCCTGCCCCCAGCTGGGGAGGTGACCCACATGGCGCAGCAGACCTCTCCTGCTTTGCCCACTGCTGCCCTCAGCAGTGTGTTTCAGTTGATCTTCCTGTTCTGTTCCCAACTCTGTCTCTGGTGGATCCTCTCACCCCACCCCCCCACTCTTCTGGCCTGTACCCCAGTGCTTGTATGCATAAATAAATAAATCTTTAAAAAAAAAAAACCACCTTTCTCTTCATAGGCAGTGAAGAAACAGGAACACTATATACACACACACTGTACAAACAGAAAGACACACAGAACACATACCTGCATGCTAAAAAACTTCTGCTCTTGAAAAATACACACTATTCTGAGATCCAAACACAGTTCTGGCTTTTGTATAATTTTCTCAGCAGGAGTTATTGGTGTGCAGCAAATGGTGAAATTTGGTCCAGGCTAATTAAGTTTGTTTTCCTTTGATCATGTAGACATGTAGAGTAGTATTTCCAAAATATGTTTATCATGTTTTTAAGACACACTTATAAGTTAGAAGTTCTGTGGGTATCCAGAGAAAGGACTTAGATGTCAATTGCTGTCTTTTTTCTTCACTGAGAATTAAGGACTTACATCAGATTATAGCTGACAGAGATTTTTCTTTCGATTTCTAGAAGAGGGAGAAGGTGAAAGGAATATTGAGCTTTTTATTTAAATGACCTGAGATTTGTGCCTTTAAACTTCCAATTACAGAGCACAGATTTGCTGCTGAACCTTCCGTAAACCTATCAGTTAAAAGCTTGTGTAGTTTTATGGCATGCCACCTCCAACCTCTGATTAGCAAATTGCAGGCCAAGCTAAAACACTTAAGCAGTGCTGCTGCTTGTCTCATTTTGGAGGACTAGATCATTACAGTTTAGTAATTTAGATAAATCCTTGCAAGCTATACTTTTTTTCCCACTGCAAAGATCTGGTGCACAGAGAAGGCACTCAGAGCCAAATTACACACTACATTTTCCTTTTCAGAAAATGCCAAGGAAATTTGCATTGATGGGATTTATGAGGGGGTTACTGCTTTCCCTATCTAAAATTTCCTTGTTCATTTACTTATTTATGGGTTGTCTCCTCTTCTAAAATGTAAGCTCCATGAGATCACAGACCTCATCTGTCTTTTGCATTGCAGTATCTCCAGACCGCAGTTCAGAGCTAGCAGATATTTGTTGAATGGATAGATTCATTTGCTCATTCATTCATTCCTCAAATATTATAGACAAAAAAACCCCAAGTCCCTTATCTTTGAAAGGTTCACAGTCTTTTGAGGAGATATAAATACCCAGCCACAAGTAAGTGTGTAAGAGCCTAGGAAGGGGCAATTGATGATGTAGTGAACTCCAGTAAACCCACCCTAAGCTCCAAATATCATGAAGCTGAAAATTCAATCCATACACCTAACCGACTGAGCATCGTAACTTAGCCCAGCCTGTCTCACTTGGCTCAGAACACTGACATTAGCTTACAGTTGGGCAAAGTCTTCTAACACAAAGCCTATTTTACAGGTTACTATAGGCTTAGCTAAAGATCTTGTGCAACTTACTAAATACTACACTAAAAGTGAAAAACAGTCTGTAGAGTATGGGTCCTTACTCCTATGGTGAGTTTGACTGGACCTGTGACCACCTCCAATGTCCAGCATCACGAGAGAGCCTTATATTACAAATCACTAGTCTGGGGGAAGATCAATACTCAAAATCCAAGCATGATTCATACTGAATGCATGTCACTCTGACACTATCAGAAAGTTGAAAAATCATAAGGTATCATCTGTATGTGTATGATACCAACACAGTTCCTAATTCAGCCCCCTGATTACTGGCTATCCATTCAAAAATGCCACTGAGTGCGTGGCCAGCACGGCCAGCCTTACAGAACCACGCCAGCACGTGAAGCTGGCGGACCCATGCAGAGGCGACTTAAGAGTCAAAGGGAAGCTGGGATTAGGGCTGGTGAGGGACTTAAGAGGTCTCTCCAGTGATTGGTTGGGGTGGGCAACTAGTATGGGGATAGCTGACACCAGAAGGATGAAGTTCAGTCAACTGTAGATACTTTCACTCTGGGCCTCACACAAGGAGGACATCATGCCCAAACTCTTCAGGGAAGCCTACAAAGTCAAGAAGGCTAACCCAAAGAGAATTCATCCTTCTCTCTTTTGTTACTTCTCAACTTAGGGTTTCTACTTTTCAGGACCTGGCCCAGAGCCCTGACTTCAGAATGTCTTCAAATGTTCTCCCTCGGGCACTCTGGCGTGAGGAACTGTGGGACACAGAAATGGAGGCCCTTTAGCTAATGAGCCACCTGGTGCCAGGACAAGTCATCTCTATTTATTTATTATGTGCAAATTTATTTTAGCACAAATTAAATTACATCTGTGACTTTATTTGAACTCTGAATGATGACTCAATGAATGGTTGAAACAGTTGCTTTGTGGTCTGATAGTTAATAAAAATAATAACAGCCAATATTTATTGAGAAATGACTATGTACATGGGCTCCATCTAGACCATTTCATTAACTAGCCTATTTAATATTCATAACCATTTTATAAGGTAGCTACTGTTATTATTCTATCTTATAGATAACGAAATAGGCTCAAGGTGATTGAAGGAAGGATTTACCCCAAATCACACAACTTACAATGGTAAGATGAGACGGAACCCAGTCAACCTGGTTCCAGAGCCAGTACACTAACCACTGATAATTGCTACCAGTTATTGACTGTAGCCAGGGGCTTTACATTTATTTTTATTTCTGCCTTTTTACAACACAGCAAATTAGGGATTATCTTATTCCTTTAGCAAAGATATGGATGGCCCAGTAAGTTCCAAAATGAGGGTGTGAACTGTGCCTGTCTATCAGCCTGTCTGTCTCAAGTGGGCTTCCCAGAACTTCCTGTGACTTCCATTTCCACTGACCTTGACTTTTACCTGCTTCTTGCTTTTTCTAGTCTTGCTTTATTCCGTTCTGCCTAGTTAAAAACAGCAACAATGGGCCCTCCCTGGTGGCACAGTGGGTTAAGCAATGCACTATGAAGCAAACTGCAGCCACTGCAGCACGAGTTCAATCCCTGCTGCCCGCTGGGGAAATGACTCACATGGTGCAGCAGACCTCTCCTGCCTGGCCCACTGCTCCCCTCAGCAGTGTGTTTCAGTCCATCTGCCTGTTCTGCCCCCTGCTCTGTCTGGTGGATTCTCTCACCTCCCCGCACCTCTGGCCTGTACCCCAGTGCTTGTACGCATAAATAAATAAATCTTTTAAAAAAATAAAAACAGCAACAAGTTCTGAGTGTTCATTCAGAGGTTCAGTGTTCCTTTCTGAGACTTAAAACCATCCACTTTTATATAGCACTATATGTCTTTCCAATAAGGTTCATTTACATGGCCTCATGGATTATTACAACCCTAAGACAGTGAACACTCTTGCCTCTCATTTCTGAAATGAATAAACCTTACAAGGGAGGATGAATAACATGCTCAAGGGGCTTGCACCTGGTCCTGATCTACTTTCACTTACTTGCCTTTGTTTCTATTTTGGGTAAACATCCTGAAGGGAAGTTTGATAAGTGGGAGAATCAGACCAACAAAAGGAAATCTGGCTCTCATCTCAGGGAGACCATATGGATTTTAACAACAGCTTTCCCACCTGCAAGAATAAACATCTTAACAGATCAGAGAACTCCAATTTAAAAAGAGAACTGGGCATGTGTATTTTTTAATCACTCCTTCTTAAAACTAGATGAAATTGACAGAAGATGCAGAAATAGAACATAGACCTATTGAGGGAGTGGAAGATCAATCCAGAAGTCCCCAGAGCTGAAGAGCAGGAGTCCAGGGAAGAGGGTACATATAGAAGGGAATTAGCTAAAGAAAATTCAAAAGTTTTCCCAGAACTGAAAGATATAATTTCAGATTGAGATGGTCAAGGGAAAGCCTTGCTTGATAGATAAAAAAAGACTCACATAAAGAGACATTGTTAGGAAGTTTCAGAACTTCGCGAATAAAGAGAAGATCCTAAAAGCACCCAAAGAGACAGACGAAATGGGAGACATGAAAGCACTGGCAAGCAGAGTTCCATAGCACTTCTCAACCACGACACTGAAAACTAGAATAGATGAAGGCCTTCAAAAGTCTAGGAAAATATAAACAGTCTGATGGAAATTATTTGCAATCTATAAATGAAAACTCATCCAAATTATCAATCAACTAGGAGGTCAGAATAAAAGACATTGGGCCTCCCTGGTGGCGCAGTAGGTTAAGCAACACACTATGACGCAAACCACAGCAACACGAGTTCGATCCCTGCTGCCGGCCAGAGGATGATCCATATGGTGTAGTGGACCTCTCCTGTCTCACCCACTGCTCCCTTCAGCAGTGTATTTCTGTTAATCTGCTTGTTCTGCTCCCCACTCTGTCTCTGGTGAATCCTCCCCCCCTTCGTGCCGGTGATCTGTACCCCAGTTCTTGTATGCATAAATAAATAAATCTTTAAAAGAATAAAAGACATTGTCACATATACATCTCAAAAATATTTGTTACCAACAATATTTTGATGTGCCTTATAAAAACAAGGAACTAAACCAAGAAAAAAGATGCAGGATGAGAAGCAGGAGATGGGGCCCATACATTCCTGAAGTACAGGGAATCCCCAGGGTGATGACGACAGGATTGCTCAGGACCAGGAACAACCAGCCACGGGGTAACGAGACACAGGGGTCCAGAAGCGCGGCCCTAAAATAATGATGAAACTGACAGACACATGTTTAGCTGCCCTGAGATGCATTTAGACTTACATTAAAAGCTTAGGAACAAGTTAAAGATATACTAAGCTAAGCAAAGGGGAAAATAAGTCAGTGGAAATTAAAAATTAATGAAGGATATTTAACTGAAATATACCACAGAATAGGGTTCTGAAAAACAATCATGTAAACACTGAGCACTGAATGACTAGAAATACGACATAATTACGTCGGAAGAATGGGTGAAGAGAAGTGGGGAAGGTAGAGGCATTAGTGTAGAAAAGAAGTAGACTCATTTTCCTCAGTGGAATAAACAGATAAAGTTTAAAACAAGAAAACAATTAGCTGCACAATGTTGGCATTTGCATCTGCCTGTGCAGCCCAGTGCTGGGGGACAGCTAGGAGTAGAAATAGTTACCTCTGGAGAGTAGGAACAAAGGTGAGGGGAAGGTGGGCCAGAAGACATAGTTTCTGAGAAAAATATTATCGCCACCCAGTCTTCCCTTTTCCTTGAAAACAGAATCCCAGTTTTATTCAGGAGAGCAGTGTCACGGATAAAGTGCCAGCTTCTCAGCCACTCCTACTGATGACCTTGGCCAATGGGTGTCCACAGAAGTTTCTGGGTCAACCATGCCTTCTGTCCTTCCCACCTGCTGTGCGGCCTTCGGATGTGAGAGGCCGGAGTTTATGTGACCAAGGACAGAGAAGTAGAAAAAGCCTGTATTTCTGATGACTCCAGAAGCGCCCAACAAGCCCAGACTATCTAGCACTAAACAGCCTTTCCTATGACAGGATATGCTTTATATGTAAAACACTGTCATTCAGCTTTCTGTTTGATGCAGCTGAAACTACATTCTAACTAAAAATACACCTGAAGTACCTATCTAGCTCCTCATGTATGTGTAACTTGGGTAAGCATTAAAATCGAAAAAGAGAAGATCAGCAAAGAAAAGAAGCGTTGCCAAGTACCTACTTTGGAAAACACCCTCAGGACTCTGAATGCGCACCTGATGGCGTCCTTTCTTCACAGAGCTCCCTGCTGCAGGCAAGACCTCCTGCAAGATGAGGAGACACTGTAGAAAAAAAGATTGCTGATTTGAAGCTAGAATAACAGAGGCATCTAAATAAAAATGCACAGAGTGAAAGGAAATTTTTAGTAGGCTATGGGGTATCTCTAAGAAGTCTAATATCTGTGACGCTGGAGCCCTGGAAGGGAAGCTGGAGGAAAGGGGAGGATGAATTTTAAAATTTGAAGAAATAATGGCAGGAAATGTTCTATATTTGGTGAAAAATATATTCCACACATCTAAAAAAATTTAACAAATTTCAAGAACCAAGCACATCAAATGAGATTGTTCAGAGTAAGTGACAAAAAGAAAATTTTAGTCAACCAGAGGGTGAAGACTTGTTATCTGTTATCTGACTTATCACAGGAAACTATGGAAGTAAGAACATATTGGAACAACTTCTTTAAAGTAAAGATGGGAAAAAAGCACTTGTCTAAGCTAAATTTCTACACTTAGGAAAAAAATTAATAATGGAGATAAAGACTTTTTTGTTTACATACAAATAATACAGCAGTATACCTAGACAATAAGAAATGTCAAAGGGAGTCCTTTAGGCAGAAGGAAAATGATAAATGAAAATGAAGTAATACTGAAAATATATATCTACATAAAGGTTAACAAAGGCTGTCTGTGTAGAAAATCTAATGGAATGTACCAAAAAAGCTAATAGAATAAGTGATTTTAGTAAGATTGCAGAATGCAAAATCCCTGTGCAAAAAAATCAGTTGTATTTTTATATAATATTGATAACCTATGATCAAACTATATAAACAATAACATTCATAATAACACCAAAAATAAAACATATTTAGAGATAAATCTGACATTGTGCCAGACACATACATACTTAGAGTTTACTGAAAACTCTAAGACACTTTTGAGTGAAAATTTTAAGGCTAAACAAAAAAGAGTAAGTTAAACAAGACTTGATATGGTTAGGATGTCTATTCTCCACAGATTAATCTGTAGGTTCAATGCAATCTAATCAAATCCCAACAAAGTGATATATATAACCTGACAGACTGACACTAAAAAACTATACGTAAAAGCAAAGGCCCTACAACAGCCAGACAAATCTGAAAAGAACAAACTAGGGAAACTACTGCTACTAACCAATTTCAAGGTTTATTATAAAGTTACAGTATTAAACACAGTGACGTTCTGGTGTAAAGACAGACACAGGAATCAGTAAAACAAAAACTAAGAGTCTAGAAATAGATATGCAAAAGCCATAAACAACCAATTTTTATTTTTGCAAGGATGCACAGACAATTCAATAGAGAAATGATTGTCTTTTCTACAAATGATGCCGGGACAAGTGAATTATCATAAAAAAAAAGAACTTGGATTCATACTTCATACACGCAAAAATCAACTCAAAATGTAATCATAGACCTAAATGTAAAACTATAAAACATCTAAAGGAAAACATATGAGGAAATTGTTGTAGTGGGTTCACAATTTTGGAGTTCCCTTTTCCTGACGCAAAAATCTTTTCACACATGTATTGTGACATCTGGCTTGCATCACGTCATTCTGAAAGAGGACAACCAGGATGTGAGAAACCCATGTAGTTGTAATAGCTGCCTCTAATCCAGAAAGCTCATGTCTTATCTCAAAACAAATATGTAAACACATTTAAATTTTTTAAAAGGTTTTATTTATTTATGCATACAAGAGCTGGGGTACAGGCCAGAAGCATGGGGGTAAGAGGAGTCACCAGAGACAGAGTGGGGAGTAGAACAGGCAGATCGACTGAAACACACTGCTGAGGGGAGCAGAGGGTGAGGCAGAAAAGGTCTGCTGCACCATGTGGGTCCCCTCCCTTGCTGGGGATCGAACTCATACTTCAGTGGCTCTGGAAGCCCCACAGTGCAGCACTCAACCCCTTGAGCGACCAGGGAGGCCCCACATTTAAATTTATTAAATCATAACTGAACATCCCCTCCCAACCTTATCTCAGGTGACCCTATCTTTCCCAAGGTCTTCACACCATTTATCTTCCTAGCTCTCCCAATGTTATATTTGTAGTCTAGAAATCTTGGCTTTCAGACTGGGATTTTCCATTAGTTCTACATACATCTGCATAGATGTCTTTCTGACATCTCCAACTCTGTCCACAACTGCACTTAGGATCCTCTCCCATACATTGGCTTCTTTTTCTAAGGGGCATCATCTCCATTTAGTCACTGATACCACAGACCTGGTGATTACCAAACACAGGAGAGGCAAGATACATGTAAAATTTCAATTTCTAGCCAGAATGAATGAGAGGGTTTATCATTAAGAGAAAAGCATCCAGGGAAGTAACATGCTTTTCAGTAGAGAGGATGTTTGGCTGTGGACATGCTGATTTCAAGGTGCTGGCAGGGCATCTGGGTGGAGATTTCCAGCAGTCAGTTGGAAATGCCACTGTACATGACAGATTGCTGATCTTGGTTACAGAAATGAAAGCTCAAGAGCTTTCCTGAAAAGTTTAAGCTGTGGTTTGACAGGACTCATACTGTGAAAACACTCAGAAGCATTGGGCTGTGGAGGACAGACCATAGGGAGGGAGAAAAAGAGAAGAGCACTGAGAAGGAGGGGGTGGCATTTGGAGGTTGCTTTTCTGGCCAGTTAAAGAAGAGGCAGAGCTTGTCAAAAATGTTATGGTAGGTCCTTTACTAGAGTGTTCTACTAAAATATGAGATCTAAAATATCTAGATTCTTTTCTTTCTCTGCCTGAAAAATCTCTTCCATCTGTTCCCTGCTCCCTCTCTTACCCTACCTTTTTCTAGTCGGGTGTGCCTGCACCAGGGTGGGAGCAGTGGGGACAGGTCTTCTATGTGGGTTTCCACTCCACTGCACCAGGAAGGCAGACAGCAAGCGTAAGCTAGCAGGGAAAGTCTTAAGGCTCTTGCTGCCCTTTCTGATTTGTGCATTAAAGCTGCAGAGTTGACAGCTTGCCTGAGAGAGGCTGAAGGGATGTGTGTTCTGCATGTCTGGAATTTATTCCTTTGGCTCTGCAAGATGTGACACTGCATAATGGCCATGAAGAAGTAATTTTGATCCTGTGACTATCTTGGCAAAAGTTCCAGAAAGACATATGGACATAATCTCCCGGACATTTGTAGAGGAGCCTCCCCTCATGGACGGTCCTTACTGGCCTGCTCTCACCCAGCCCTGCGGCTCTCACCTCCACTTGATTCTGTTTTTACGTAAGAGATAAAAAGTGAAATTGTACTCAAGTGGAAGAACTAAAAATATTAATGTAAGAGCAAGTCATCATTATGACACATATCAATTTCTCACCTCTGAGGCAGACACAGAAGCAGGGTTCACGATGAGGGAAAAAGAGGTCCAGGCACCTTGGAGCAAGCTGTGACAACAGGAGCCCCCACCACGCTGGGGTTCAGTTTCTCTACCCACCCACTTACAAAGAGGTGGCAGAAAGAGAAACATCTTCCTAGATGACAGCTTGTTTAAATTTCATTCTGCAACAAGCTGCTCTGTATCTAGGAGCCTATGTTTCAGCTATATTTGAGGAATTACTCATTTCTCACTGGAACCGATTCCAGTCTATATACATTTTTGTTTCAGAAGAGTTGAGCTAGTACAGTAAATCCAGCTAAGTTCCTATGTATGCCTGGGAAGCAATTACTTGTTCAATGTGAACTTTAAGACCTTCATTTATTCCTGACCCTTGTTTGTTTCCTTGAAGAGCCTAAGAGGATGAAAAAAATGCCCAGAAAACACCAAAGCCCAGACCCCTGTCCATGGAAAATGACTGTGCGCTAACCCTAAAGTTGCCCTTAAAAGCTGGCTCCCTTAAGATGCCAGATAAGAATCTACCAAGAGCCAATCTTTATTCATTCACTAGTGTTTCTCTTTGAGAAAATCCTGTGGAGTTGTACTACCGGGAAAAGAGAAAGAGACTGAAACTAGAGGCCAAGGTTCTCTGGGGTAAAACGTCTTCCTGGCCTAGACCTCAGTTATTTTTCCCTAAGGAATCACTTGATAAAAGACTTGCCTTGGCTGAGGGCCAGCCTGAAAGGCTGAGGTTTTTATCACAGTGGTCACTATACTATCAAGGTCTAAGTAAACAACTGTTCTATGAACCTTGGTTGAGAAAAATGACTCATCACAGACTTCCTGAATTCCTACACATTAAGGTTATAGCTGAAGTCATTTTTTTAAATGTTTTAATAAGGTAGAATTTATTTTTTAAAATTAATTTAGTTTATAGACTCTGATTACAGACTCAGAGAATGACAGATCTTAAAAATGCCCAGAGGTATCTGATCCTGCCTCCTAACCTCAAGGACGGGGTGCAGGGACACCAGCAGGCCACCAGAACCCCAGCTGCTCTCTGGGGCAAGGCAACGGTCCTGCTCAGGTCTGAGGTGGAGCGGGAGGGGGGGTGGGTGTTTGGCACATCAGTGGCCTTCCATGCGTGCCTAGAAACAAGGGTGCTGAGAGGTCCTCCACGCCACCCAACTGGACAAACTTCTCTGCAGAGTTCTGGAAGAAACAGACTAGGAAAGGGTTCTGATTGGTCTTACTTTTGTGAGGGTCCCCCAGGACCACGTAAACCTCTGTTCAGCATGCGCTCTGCCCATCCCCGCCCGCGCCTGCTTCAGTGCTCTGCTGTGGCCATTCACAAGTTCTGAATAATTTTTGAATACAGGATCATACATTTCAGTTTTGCACTAGACCCCATAAATTATGTAGCGAGTCCTGGCTTGGAGTCCTAGCTCTGCTTGGCAATTTCTAACATAATCATGTGGATGGCTTCAGGGAAGAAGAAATAACCCCCAGGAGCAGCGGTAGATGGTGGCCAGTACAGTTTACAGAACCCTGAGCAACGACAGGACATGAAACATGAAGATATGGTTCTAGTCCTCAAAAATCTCAATCTAGTAGGATATAGTCTCTTTCTAAAACTCTCTTTTTAGCAATACCTATCTAATCAAATGAATATATTTGAGTACAAATGGGAACATCCAACTGCTGTAGGGAAATGGAAACTTCTCAAGAAATTATAAACAGGACTACCTTACAATCCAGCAAGCCCACTTCTGTGTAGTTATCCAAAGAAAATGATACCTGTATCTCCCTGATCATTCCATCATTACTCACAATAGCCAAGGTATGGAAGCAACCCAAGTGTGCATTAATGAATGATTAGATAAAGAAAATGTTCACACATACACACACACACACACACACGGAGGACTGTTGTTCAGTGTTTTGTTTTGTTTTTTTAGAAAGAGGAAATTCTGTCATCTGGGACAAAATGGGTAAACCTCAATTGCATTAAACTAAGTAAAATAAGCCAGACAGGGAAAGACAAATATTGCATGGTATTTGCTTATATGTTAAATTTTTTAAAAAGTAGAACTCATAAAAACAAAGAGTAGGAAAAGTTGTCAGGTTGGGGGTTGGAGAACCTTAGGAGAGGTTGGCATAAGGGTGCAAACTTTCAGTTATAAGATGAATAAATTCTGACAATCTAATGTAATAACATGGAGACCACAGTGTCTTTAATAACTGAAATTTACTGAGAGTCGAGCTTCAATGTTCTCTCCTCCACCCAAATGTAAGTACGTGAGGCAATGAATGTGTTTATAATTAGAAAGTGTAAATGCTTTCACAATGTACACATACATCAAGCTGTACTTTAAATACCATACAATTTGTCAATGCTACCTCAATAAAACTGAGTTTTTTAAAGAAAATTAAAAATATCCACTTTATTTTCAACATTACAAAAACTAGTTTTTATAAAGCTACACCAACCAGTCTATGATTACAAGATGGAATGAAGATCGTGCACAATAAGAATGACACCCTCTAGCACCAGCGACTTAGACATCACAGACCGTTATAAAATATTCTTTCTAGCAAGATCCATAAGGGTCAAAGTAAGTCCTGCCTATAGTCTAGTAAGAACTCAATGAACAAATGGAAAAGAAACAGGAGAAGGAAGCTGAAAAGAGTGGAAGGCGAGAGGTGAGTTGGCCATGCTCAGCTTTTCAAGGTGGTCAGGCTGTCCATGAAGACAGCGAATGAAGCCATAAAAATATAGAGTAAGCCACATCTAGAGCAATAAATTTTATGAAATGTTAATTGAGTTTACTATCAGAACTCTCCCTTTCATTATTATGTTTAATACCAAACACTAAAAAATTAATCAGGAAATTCCATCTGGCCAATAATTTTAATTAATGAAATTCTTTTTGCTTTAGAAGTTTAAAAGCAGTCCTCTGAGTGAATTGAGCATTCTGAGAAGCCCCAAACAGCCCTGAACAGAGACCCTTGAGTGTCATTTCCTTTCATATTGTAACATCTCTGAGTCACCTGCATTCTATAAATAAACTTGAATTTTAAGAAATGGCTCCACAAAAAGCAACACCATACTAGAATCCAATACAAAAGACTATTTTTAAAAGTCTTTTGACTTTAAAAATTAATTTGACTTTAAAAATTAATTATATGACACAGAAATTAAAATGTGGCTTACTATAAGTTTTATGGTGCTTAACAACTCCTTGAAACAATTCTCCTATACCTATGCTCTAAGTGGGTCAATGTTAATTAAATATTTTGTTGATTATGGCCACCCTATTGTATAGTGGGGGAAATCAAGTCACTAATCATTAACAAGTGTTGTTTACCTTTAAATATATTGATATATATGTTTGTTACTCCTGTTTTTAGATCTCTTAGGTTTCCCTTGGTATAATATAAAAATCATCTGACACAAAAATGAATTTTTAAAACAAAATCCAAAATTCATCCACTTAAAAACATAGTAGAGCTTGTAAATTTAAAAAATTTATATTAAAAAAATTAAATAGATAAAATTTAAAAAAAAACATAGTAAAGCTAGGGATAGTAGGGGGGAAATGTTGGCCAAAAGGATGTTCAACTATAAGTGTATGGTAAAATAATATGAAATAATTAAAACTTTAGGCTTACATACATTTGTACAGTTGAACTCATTAGCTGTGTTTATATCAAGGGATAATAGAGAATTCCTGACATTTATGAGACTTACTATGAAACCACAAATACCTAGGAAACAGTATAGCCATACTATCAAAAGGCATAGATAGTATGAAACAGAAATTGTAGTTTGAGAAATTTTGGGCCTCCAAAAGTAAATGTTAACTTCTTTTGTAAGACTGTGGTTTTAAAGCACAGGAAGAAAAGTGATTATTTCTGCCTTTATCGTCATTCTAACAAAGATTGCTAGGCTTATCTAGTTTTGCTCCAATAAAACTATCTTCGAGGGGTTTTCACCAAAGAATTCCTTTGGAAAGGAGCTGACATACGAGTCAGGCTACCTGACTCTTAGAACAGAAACTAATTGATCTTCTGTAATTTGGCCTACCTTGCCACCTCTAGAGTTCAGACAGTGTAAAAATAACCGCTTCTTCTTGCTGTTTCTTGACAATTATTAATGACAGCATTTTTGAAAGAAAGAGTAAGCACAACATTTGATCCAATGGTGCCATAGGAACCCAATAAAAACTACATATTCAGTTTTATTTTTCAACTCCCCAGACAACTATTAACTTACATAGTGAGAAGTACAGTTCATGTGGTCAACTGCATAACAGAACCAATGCAAAGGAATAGTATCACTTTGAATAAGTGACACCTTAGATCTCTTCTGAGTAAAGAGAACACAAGGGCATTAAGGGTAAGTCTAGATGAAGTTTCTGAAAAGAGATAATAAACAATGTAGGCAAACAGCAAAATATTCTTGGTCTTCCTTGGAGAAGTGAGCTACTATTCCAATAAACAGAACTGCTGTAAGGAAGGCTGTTACACAGCAGTTAATATTCTCCTGTTGGAGATGCCAAGAGAAAGGCCCCAGGCACCTGAAATAGTTGTTGGCTTAGAGAACTAAGAAAGACAATTATTTTCCCTCCTAAATTCAAGATTCTTCATTTTGACATCTGCTAAACTCCAAGAGACTGAAATGTCAAACTGACCCTCATAAGTTGTGATAATATTTCATGAGATTATATGAGCTTCATTATGGCAAGTAGAAGATAATGCATTTATTTAATAAATCTATATATAAAATTTTTTAAGTATGGGCCCTGAATCACTGCAAAATATTTCCCAAAAAGACTATACCCAGGCACTATGACAGTCTGAATAAAGATACTAGCTTTAGTGAATGAACATAGATGGAATATTAGATTAAATGGCCCTTGTTATTTGCTAGAGTGACATTTTATAAATTCTTACTTTCTTTTCCATTTGAAAAACACCTTCTCCAGTCCCATTTTTAACATCATTTCTTTTCATTTTTGCTCTACATGAGAGCAGCAAAAAAGGCTTTCAGTAGCACCTTGAAATCAACACCAGCTTGAATTCACTGGTGGGTCAAGTAATTGTTACTGGTGAATCAGAACCCAAGGAGATGAGAACAATGTCTGTGCTGGTCTTTTCCTCCCTATTTAGCATTCATGGAATAGCTGGGATTTTTTTCCCTTCTCTGTCTTTGCATTTATCTCAGTAGTTGTATCATTTGATTGCTAATGTGTTTGAATTGAGCTGCTTGATTTTAATTCAATCTGGCACCTCTTCATGGAGTCCTAAATTTTCTCTCAACAGCTAACATTAAACTGTGTTGAACTCTGAAGGCCATGCCACCGACAAGATTTCAGCCTTTATTACTTTGTGCAGCCCATCCATTCTGGGCTCAAGGGCAGTGTAGATACAGAGATACCAGTTCAGATACTTGCAGGTAATGACACCGATTACCTGGCAGGATGTGTAAGATAAGCCCTCTTGTTCTCTTCCTTACCATCCCCGGTGGGCTCTGAGACATCTTCCTTTCAATTATCAAGTAGTTCATTCTCCCAGGGAAAGGTGTCATTAGAGGTCATGTGTCTTGGTGACATAGCTCTTTAACATTACACTCCTCAACATCTCTAGCCCTGAAATCAGTCTAAACACGAAAACATTAGCTGTGTTCAACCTAAAAGCTCTTGATCATTATTTGTGCATAATCGTGAAGTAAGATGCTGCTTACAAATGTGTGTATAGGTGTCAGTGTCTGAGTACAAGTTCTCTCACTTTGAGTCAAATACGCACATCTTAAACACAAAGGGGAGAGCATGTTAGCACAAAGCCGTGACTTATCCACATGTAATCACAGTTTACAGGGACAGAGTCTCATGGTTCTACCACCCATTACTTACGAACGCATTACTTCAGAACTATCTTCTAAGTGGTGAGTCATGGGAATGCATTCTTTCTTAAACATAACTTCTATCTGCTTCTAGGATTAGTCTAGATTCTAAAAAATAAATAGGCAGGGAAAACAACAAACACTCCCTTGAGACAGGATAGAAGGAAGAACACAGAGAGATTAGTTTATGGTCCAGCAGGCCTAACAGCTGCAATGAACTGGCCTCATCTTCCCCAGATAGCAGTTCATCTCCACAAAGACATTGGATAGGTTTTTTTCCCCCACATTGGAAAGGAAGAAAAAGTTATAGATTTCTTTGCCTCAAAGCAATCTTCTAGAGAAAGCAATTGTTCCCTCCACATTCATACTTTCTTAGAATCAAGACATAATGGTAAAATAAAAGGAAATGAAGCCTGATCTCCATTGCCCTCCATGCATGTATTCTTCCTGCAGTATTTCTCCTCCTGTACTGACACATAACTGCATCTTAAAATGTGGGTTTTGTAAATAGGAATTTCATGTTTTTGAGACATTTTTTCAGAAACAGGAATTCCTCTAGTGCTGATGTTCTTCCTGCATGAAAATAAGGCTGTGATATTTGTCACATGTACATCATTTTAAATGATTCATTTTATTTCTTAGTGAATATATACTGACTAAACTATCCTACCTTCCTCTGGAAAATGCATAAAATTCAAGATAGCAGACTGGGTGCTATAACCACAGAACAGCTAGACACTAGTAATCCAATGGAGGGACCAAACTCCCCATAGCATTAAGATACTCTAAGAACTAGAACACTGTGCTTAGTAGGACACTAAACTTCATCAAAGCATTGCCTTTGCTTTCCCAGGACAAAAGTAGTTCATTAAATAGACTGTTAACAAAATATAAAGATTCAGAACTGTATTAGATTTTGAAATACACTGACATGATACATCGTTAAATGAAACAGAACTATGTGCTTTTCCTTTTAATTTATATCTTAATGCGTCCATTAAAAATGTTCCCTTCATTTAAAAATAAAAATGAAAACTTAGAACCACTGTATCATTCCAACACATTGTGCCCATGTTACTAAAGACGTTATAAATTCTAAAACATCTCATTTTCACACTATTTCTCCCATCCCAAACCAGTGAAAGGATGAGAATGATTATCATGAAACACAACTTAAATTTGCAGGTAAAGATGAGCTATGTTCAGAAATCAAGGTGTTTATATGAATACCTGTGGAGTTTTTCAGTCCTACACACAGAGATAAGCCAGTCTATTCAAAATCTGCCATTCAAAGATTTCTCTGAATACAAAACAAAACCAAGCAGGGTTCTTTAGACGCTTGTCTTAACCACTGCCATTTATAAGGAACAACTTGAAATTCTGTTCTGGCTTATACACCTTTTTAAAAGTGTGTTCTAAATTTATTTGTACTGAAATATGTAAATAAAACAAGAGCTAAGAAACTCTCCCTATAATCATGTTTTTGCTAGAAACCCTGTCCTCTTACCTCCTGAGTGCCTTGAAAGTGAAAATCTCTGTGTCTTTCAGATGACAGCCACCTTTTCTGCAGAACCAAAATAGCTCTTTCAGCTAGAGAGCTGTCTGTCAGGAAGAGTTCTGACAGGTAGCACACTTGGCATGCAGGAGGAAGGTGAGAAACGGTCCCAGGGTAGGCTCAGTGAGGGCACCTGACTAAGGAGCAGCACATTTGGGAACGGTGTGCTCCTACACACCAGGCCAAGCACAAATGCAACGGGAGCTTCTGAAAATGACATCATGCTGGAGGAAAGGAGCCTGTTAGCGCTTGTGGGATTTTGAAATGCTACATAAGATCCATTGAACTAGAAGTTTCCCACATGTCAAAGGAACCAAATACACATACAAGTGTAGGATTTTTTTCTCCCTCTAGTGGTGGGGTAAGAGTCTTTGATGTGATATCCTATCACTGCAAATTACTGCTTAAAAAACAAAGGTGAGTTTCAATTATAGTCCATTTTGCCCATAAAATTGGAATTCTCATTAGGTCTGCTACTGTGGCTTCTGGTAGTTTTCAAAACACCCCATTACCCTTCCAGTTAGGGAGTGAACTGCTCCTACGTAAGATAGTTAATTACCAGTGGTAAGGAAGCAGAATCTCCCTCTCCTTTCGCTAGACGATGTCCATGCTTAATTTCCCCGACACAGGACTTTCCTCTTTTTTGTAGTCCTATCAAAGGTGGAGCCATGCTGTGATAAAAGGCAACTCCACTGACCCCAGGTCTGGGCCAGAGAAACCTGAGGAGCAAAATGAGAAAGAGAAAGCAAGTTTACCTATAGTAAAGGTGAGAAGCATGATTTTTGTTTTAAAGATTAATTTCAATATCAGATAACTTCTTATACTAAACCCAGGGAAACTAAAGAGAAGCTTAAAATGGATCTAAAGAGTGCTCTAAAGCTGATTTTAAAATAAAAGGGGCAAACCTAGAGCTATATTTTGGATTATGTCTCCAACTCTACTTTGTAAGTCTCTATCATTTATCTTCATTTTTGGTTATGTAACAATAGTTTTGGTGCAGCAATCTGGGTCAGCGATAGCAGATGAAAACACAGAAAGGAAATAATGACAATTTTAAGGAAGAATGATTAAAACTGCATAATATAACTACAAATTTACTGCTGGAAATAGATCATAAGTGAGAGAGGTCTAGTCAACAGGTTATTGATCAATAACTGAAAATCTACCCATGTGAAGCATGCAGCCTGTAGCTTTTCCTCCTGCTCCAGACTCAGAATTAGGCATCCATGATGCCTACTTAATTTCCCCTCTTGTATTTCTCCAAGGGAACCAAGTTCATTTTTTCCTGCAAACCGGTTTCTTTCTCAGCTTTCTTATCTCAGTGAATAACTCCATTAGCCATCAGTTGTACAAAACAGACATCCAGGAGGTACTTGACCTCCCGGGACCTGTCTTCCACCATCATATCCAATACATCACCAAGTCCTTCATTCTTACCTCCTAAATCTAGCTCACATAAGTCAATTTCTCCTTGCCTCCACCCCACACTATTTCATTATCTCTCTCCTAAACAACTACTACTCTAACAGGCATCCACTTAATCCTTTGTCAAATGCATTCTCCACACCGGGCTACTTCATCCAATACATATTTTTGCAGAGTCTTGTACTCCGGTAATAAAACAGATAAATTTCCCGTTCTCAAGAGGCTTATGGAGACAAAGTAAAATTGGAGTGTAGAGAATTAAAACTGGAGGAAAGATTAGCTGAATGGCTAGTCTAGACTGTATATTCATATACAGGTTTCCTTCCAAAAGCAGAGCATTCCTACGAAATAGCATTTTTACGCACATGAAAATATTCTAATTTTGTTACCTTTTCTGGGAGCTTCCTATGTAAACAAAATTAGCAAAGGCGCCTTAACTATTTTTGCTCATTGCTGTATTCCCAATGCCTACAAATTGGCCTACAGTAGACTTCCAAGTATTTGTTGTATTCATGCACGTACTACTATGTTAAGTGGGAAAGGATATAGGTGGGGAACAGGGGGAGCTTAAGAAATCTTCTGGGCGTTGTCAAGGTCATTTACTTAAGCTGGAAAGGTTAACCGAGGTATAAAATACCTGCCGAATTTTTCTGCGTTGGACCTTAGTCACACACATGCTTACAGCTACTAACCTCTCCTACTCCCCGCTAGGAGGAGCCACGCCTTCCAACCCGGAAGCCCTCCCACCTCAGGTTTTTTTCATCCTTCCCTCCCCTCTGGGCCAGGGTGCCGCAGTCCTCCGGTCGTCGTGCTCACCGGGAATAGTAGTCTTCCTGTCCCGACCTGCAGAGTGTTTATGCGTTTCCAGAACTACGCTTCCCAGAGAGCCCCGCGGCAGACAGCGTCGCGTCACGTGACCAGGACTTTGGTGAGGCAATGGCGGCGCCCATGCTACGCCTCTGCTGTCTTGGAAGGCGTTGGGCGTTAGCCCACACTAACAGCGGTTCTCGCCAGGGAAGAGGGTCTCCGACGGGGGCCACGCCCAACGGGAAAAGGGAACGGAGCTCAGTAGCTCATCAGCCCCTCATCACGGCCCAGAAGCCGAGGAAAGGGTATATTACTTCATGCCATTACCGCCCCATTAAGTGTGAGGTGCAACTGGGGAGCTGGGGAGACGATGACCACTACAGTTCAACTTTCAGTCTACACGTTTTGTGGGGTGGCGGGTTGTTGGACTGAAACCTAAATGAGATCACAAGACAGGCCCCGGCACATAAACCACATGTTCAGATAGGCATATTTGGGGGACTCGCGAATGTAAATTGCAAATACATTTTTTTTTTTTTTTAATGAAAGGCTGCACAGACAAAAGAGTGAACTCAGTTACCTTACTAGTCTGTGACACTAGAAGCAGGATATTAAGCTGACATTATATAGTGCTACTATAGGCCAGTAGTGTTGTAAAGGTAGAAAAGGAATCTTTACTTTCAGATTCTGTGTAGTGATAACTAATGTCATTAGTTCAGAAAATACCACCTTTCAATGGAGGATGGAAGCAGTACAAGTTATCTTCCTTCTTGGTTGGACATGTAGAGAGTTTTGCTTATTTTGCTAGATTTTCTCTGAACAGCTGTTTATACTTCACTTTATAAGACTTAAGTAGTTTATTTTTAAAAACAGAAACATAAGGCATGTGTCTAATATTCTGTTTATCCTTTGAGATTGTTAGGTTGCATTATTTTTGCTTTTCAGTTGGAGGAACAGAGGGAAATTGTCCAGAAGCTTCAGTTTTTATTTCCACAAATTAGATCAACTATGAATGGAAAGTGTATTTTTCTCTCATGTAATGAAACTGCAAAAATGCTTTGAGTCATGTTTTAGTGAATGTAGAATTCTAATGAGTTCTTCATTTAATTCTTTTCGATTACAGTCTGTGCTTTCAAACTTAGAAAATTCCTTGCAATATTATAGATACCATATAGAACTCAATATGTTGAAATCATTGAAACAAAACACAAAGTGTATAAACAAAGATCTAGATAATACAGAAAATTGCTTAGGAGAAGAGCAGGGTAAGAACAAAGTATGAAAACAGTATGTTTAAATGGGTCATCCATGGTGTGCCCAGCACGTATGAGTTTTAGCATACTTACAAAATGTTCGCGAAAACTGTATATTGAATGTATGTACAGGCCCAACAAAATAAGAGTAGCCAAATAGTAGGGATTATCTATAGCATTTAAGAGCTTCTTAAATTTGATTCCAATCAAACATGAACAATAAGCAAAAGAATCTGAAGTTAAATCTCTAGAATTGCAAGTGCTTTGGGGATACCAGAAAAAAAATACCCCATCTAATGGCTTCATATTTTTCTTTGCATGAAATTCTCTAGGAGAGATATCACTTACCGGCAGTCTAGTATATCTGTATCACTCTGATCATTGTATTTTCAAGCTGGTGTTACGAAATGAATTCAAAACTGATAATTTCCTTTTTTAATGAGATATGCAGCTATTTGTTTACACTTATTCTCTACCAGTAGAATCCTGATGTTTATGTTAATTCTAAATAATGTTTGTAAAATCAACTTTCTTCACTTACTGAGAATTTAACAAACTCTGCTTTTCACTGAAGTCAGTCAGTTGCCACCTAATACCCATTTCTAAGTTATTTTGAGATGCCAATGAATTTTATTTTGCTATTCTTGTAGGTGTGCTTTATGAATTAGTTTTAATTTTGTCATCACTTCAGTGACACATTTTTTTAGTGTAAGGATGTAAAATTTTAATACGTTAAAAAACACAAGTATGAAATTAACATTTGTGGTTTAGGCTTATAGAAATTCATGCATGGTGACAGGTCCAGCTACTTCTTAACAATTATATTTTTCTTCTTAGTGAACAGAAATGGACAGCTGTGGTAGGTTTGGAAATACATGCTCAGATTTCCTCCAACTCTAAACTCTTCTCTGGATCTCAAGTCTACTTCTCAGCACCTCCAAATTCTTTGGTGTCTTTTTTTGATGCATCCCTACCTGGAACTTTGCCGGTAAGGTTTTTATTTAATCTTACTTCATAGAAAAATGTTAATGTTTTATTTAACCTAGATATTGATTTCTTTGTTTTAACATCTTGGCGTAACTCTTAGGAAATTCTTATTTAGGGAATTTTGGAGAAAATGGGATAGACTAAATATTTTATAAAGACCCGTCTACATAACTCTATTTCTAAGTTTTAGGTCATCTGTTTAGTCAGACATTTATCCATTTATTTCACATGTTTTAGAATGTCTACTAAATGCCAGACACCATGCTATCAATTAGAACATTTAGATGAACAGTGATTCTTACTTTGGAGGAGTTTAAAGACTAGTTGGAGAGATGTTTCTTATAAACAAATCCATACTATGTGATTAGTCTGGTGAAGGTAATATGCAGGGTGTGGTTTTGGAATCAGAGGAGGAACACCAAATTCAGTAAAAGGAGTATTGTGAGAAATTGGGGTGGGGGTATGGCTAAGGCTTATTAAGGAAGGATTGTTAAAAGAGGTGGTGTCAAGCCATATAAGAAGCAGGAATCTGGTAAAAGGAAACAGCATATGTCACATGCTACTACAGTGTAAGGTAAATAATGATTTTGGTTATTAAAAGCTAAGAAATGATCAATAAAAGAGAAAATTGTCAACCACAATATGCATTGATTTAACTACACATTTCTACTTAAACTCAAGGACTGGCTGGATCCAGTGTACCCATCAGCAAAATTTTTAGCATATATTTTCTTGTAGTTGGCTGAATTTTGAAGAAAAAGATGGAAGGAACACTGAATAAACAGCTCATAGTGTATCCAGGTTATACAGTGTCAGTGGGGTTTCCTGCCATCTTGGAGGGAATATTACATATGACGGTGGGGAGGGGGTGATTCCATATTCTCCAGCATTTAAATACAGGAGAAGCTGGTTGAACTGAGCACAGGCATTGCCTCCCTGTACCTGCTACATCTGGGACTTTGGTAGTACTGGGCAGGGTCTCTGTCTTAGAACTCTGTCCTCATGGTTTTTGCCATAGAAGTCTCCCATCCCTGCAAATGATATCTAAGCTCACCTTTGATTTGCTGTTGGGTCTCTCTTCCCTCCCACTCTCCCTGCTTCTGGCTTTGAGTATATATCTATGGAAAGTTTTTTTCCTTTGTTTGAAAAGAACCAGTTTTTCAGTTGTAAATGTTTAAGTTCTTTATTGGGCAGAGGCGCATAGCAGGAATAAAGTAATATCTTATTCAGACAAGTGAAATGCAAAGTAGTGATTAACAGCACTGCTCTTTTTTCTTCCTTGAGCCCAACACCTTTTTTTTTGCCAAACATGGTAGTTCATTTCCAACAGACTAGCCATAGCCTCTAAGTTCTTTCTAGGGTTTTCCTAGTATCTAGTAACACATTTAGAAACAAGTCTATTAACAGAAAGGTATGTTATCTCTATATAGGTTCTTCGGTTGTGGCTGAATGTGTTCAAATATTAGAGACAATTCAAATAACCAAAATGTTAACATGCTTTGTACCACTTCCTGTCATGCACCCAAGAAGGTATTTAGTGATAACATATCAGTAAAACTGTGAAGGCGTTTGGAACATTTGAGCATTGAGAGGACAGAACATTAATTTAATGTCAGTCAAAGGCTAAATTGGGATTTCTTTTTTTCCCTCTCCAGAGCATGTAATGCCTGGGGTTTGAATAATCAAGTGGGTTATTCTCTTAACAGAGCTAAGCGCCTCCTTTTAGAAATGTTTGTTGTAAGCTGACCACAGATCTAAGGCATACAGCAGGGGAGGGAGGGGGAAGGAGGAGGCAGAGGGACCAAAAGGGGAGGGCAGAGCATAGGGACAGGGGAAATGGATCACGGGCACTGTGTTGGTGGGAGTGCTACAGGGACTGCACCTGAGAGGAGAAGTTAAATGCTGTACCCAAATTAACAATGTAGTAAATCAATTGATTTAAAAAAAAATCTTTGCATTTATAAGACCTATTTTTAGTATGTGAGCAAAATTGTACCTAAACTACCAGAAAAAAAAAATAGTGTCATCCCCATAATCTTTCAAAACCCTGTAACTTACCTATATGAAGATGTATAATATACCAAGCCTTTAGACAGCTGTCCTTCTCCAAGCCCTGCGGAGATGGGTGAGGATACCTGATGCCTGACTCTGCTTTTGGCTATTTTGCCCCAACATGGAGGCCCTTTGTCAAAGACACTGATAACAAGTTAGAAAAAGATAATCAAAAGAATCTAGATTTTGGAGACTTGGTCTCTTTGTGGAGACCAGATTTCATGTACTTGTAATTTCATTTACCATGCTGGGCCATTAAAGAGAAAATACAATAATGAGTATCTTTTTGTAGGTATTAGATTCTCCCTCCCTCAGTATGTCTTTATTCATTTACTCTAGTGACACTTATTGGCTGTCTGCCATGAGCTAGTGAACATACTGTCTTTAATAGCACAGCTTTAGAAGACCAATCTGGGTCTTGTCCTCACAGAGCATGGACAAGGAAGCAGGCAACTGCAGTCCTTTTAGTAAGTGTGTTGTTACTGGAAACAAAGGCTGGTTTAGGACCACATGAAAGGGCACTGAGCATAGATATAGGAAATTTGCAAAGCTGACCAAATAAAACATGAATAACGTATTTAAAAGCCAAAACAAAAGCAGAACATGGCTTTCCATGTGTGATATGGGCATGGCAAGAGGTGAAGCTGGCGTGGAAGTGGAGTGTAGACCTTGTAAGTCCTACTAAGGAGTTGGTCCTATTTGTAAAGAGGTAGGAAGATGTAAGGAGAGTGCAGGGTTGGCAGCTCCAAGGAAGGGAGTTGAAAGCAGGGAGTGCAACTGTGTGGCATGTTACAGAGAGATATCACAAGTCAGGGTGGGGGGCGGGTAGGGAGTGTCCACTGGATTTCCTAGCAGATGATCTCTTGCAGGAAGAGTTTCAGTGGGGTGATGGCAGGATGTGGGGACTGGTTAATGGGGAAGATCAGTAGCAGTGGCTTAGGAAATTCTGGGGTACTGAGGAAGAGGGAGAGTGTAGCGACAGCTGTACCCAGAAGTGCGGCTGTGATGGAAGAGGACACATGGCCTCCAGGGAAGGTGTTTACTAGCCCTGATTTCCCTAACAGTAAACACTTAGAAAAATTGTACACTTATTAAAAAAATGTGTGAAGAGGGTAGATCTCATGTTAAATGTTTTTAGTACCATAGAATAAAAATTTTTTAAAGCTGGTGAGAAGGAGCCAACGAGGAGGCAGGCAGTTAAAGACAGTCAAAGAGACAGTCAATTAAGATGACAAGTTGAATATACACATTTAACCTGTCTCCCACGCCACCCCAAAAATACCCTACTAAAGGATGTAAAAGCTAAAAACCTACAGGAGGCTTAGAGGGGAGGCCAGAGCGCACAAGAGATGGCCGACAGGAGGGTCTGGCTTGCAGAGCGGGGTTAACTCTAACCTAGCAAGAGACAGCACCCGCAACAAGGAGCGCTCCTGAGGGAGGAACCGTGTGCCCGGGCAGCCTCGGGAAGGGCCAGGCTTTGGGTTGTTGCCGAAGACCCCAGGGGTGGACATAGAGGGATTAACTCCGGATCTCATCAGAGAGCAGCTAAACATTAGACTTGAGGTCTTCTCCCCAATCCTCCACAGCTGCCCACCCCACATCAGCTGTCTTGGGAGCATTCAGGCAGTGAAACTCTCCCCTTTGGGGACTGCAGAAGCCAAGGTGTCTGTGCTCTGAATTGTGGGCCGCCCGCCTCTCCTCTGTCCTGTTTGAGGAGTTAAAGAGACCTGGTATGGCCCTCTCTCTTCCTGCCCCTACCCCCAGTGGCATTCTGCAGGAATCTTTGGAGATATTGCCATTTGGGGATCGCTCAAGAAAAAAGCTCCTTCCCGCCTGGCTGTCCAGGAGTGAAGATGTGACATGAACCTGCAGTCAGCAGGTCTAAAATATAAATTGACAGTCAGAAATCACCAAGCATTTAAGGAAATTCTCCAGCTTTATAGAGCCCAAAATTAAAAGAAAACTAAAACAACAGGTAACAGATATTGGACAGGGTAAAGAATACTTTCAAAATGAATAGTTTTTGTAAATGTCCTTAGAAGAAAAGGTAGCAACGTCTTTGGAATGAGAATACGATATTACCTTTTAAATATGATCACAACAAAAATGAATATTCAGAAATTAAAACTCTGATAACCAAGAAAAAAATCCAGAAGAATTAGAGGATAAAGTGAAGCTCTTCCAGAAAGTTTAACACATACAGCGAATTGGACAGTTGAGGGAAAATAAGAGAATCCAGGATGTCTAACGCTGAGTAATAGGAGCGTGAAAAGAGGAACTCAGATAGATAACAGGTGAATTTCCCAGAAGGGAAGACGTGAGTCTCCGATGGGAAGGGCCTGCCAAGTACCCAGCACTAGGAATAAAAATAGTCTCACAGGCAGGCATGTCATGGTGAAGTGTGGGAAGCCAGGACTGCAGAGAAGATATGAGAACTTACAGGGAAGAAAAGAAAGGTCACAAGTAAAAGCATCAGACTTGTTAATAGCAGGACTTACAGCTTGAAGAGACGAAACAGTGCCTTCGAAATCTTAGGGGGAACCTCATTTTAACCTGGAGTGCTGTACCCAGCTCTGTAAATCAAGTGTGTCAGTAGAATAATCATGTTTTCACACAGCCAGGTTCTGGAAAATTCTCCTTCTGTTATCACAGGAAGCTACTAGAATACTGGAGAGGTTCCCGACAGCGGACTTTGTCACAGACTCAGAGCATCTGATGGGAGAGGAGGTTGGATGACTCCAGAACAGAGAGGTTTCAAGAAAAAAGGAGGTGGGTGGGAATGACAGATACTGGATATGTGCGTGCACACGTGCAAAAGAAATTTTACATATAAACTGGAGTCTTTCGAATAATAAGCAATAAGTGAAAAAATGAAGCAAGGGACAAAAGGAGATACCTATCAGCGCCAGGAAAAACAAATCATATAAGTAATCATAGTACACTTAACAGCCCAGCAGAGAAAAATATTTACATAACAAGAACCATAATAAACAGAAGCATCAACTACCCAGCACCAACTGCTTAACCAAAATGGTGATATCACTGGGTTATTGGGAAGTCAGTGAACTAAATTCTTATCTTCCGTCATTGAAAATCTTGTTCTCATTGACAAGACAAGGATACCTAAGAATGTGCTCTGGGAGCGTCTCTCTTTTCTGGGCCTAAGTTATAGATTCTGTTTTTGTTTCTGTTTTGTTTTTGTTTTTGTTTTAAAGACAATGATTGAAAGTATTAGCGCTCTCAAGACAGATGATGAACTAAAGGGTTTTTCAATAGTTTTTAAAATTTGTATATAAAAATAACATTAATAATAACATATGACCTCTACTGACTTCTCAGCTTTTTGCTAGTGATCGTCTTTCTTTTTTGTTTGCAAAGTCTAAAACTGACAGAGTCCCAGCATCCCCCCGCCCATAACTCCGTCCTCTGTTCCTAGGAATAAGTACGCCCACATTCTAGAGTCACCCACACTCAAGCTCAAGCGTGATGGGGTCCCTGCTTCCTCTGGGGGTGGGGACTGACCTCCCACCTGTTTTCCACTTGACTTTTTGTCTTTTAATGCTCCTGAGTTCATCACGGGGTTGCCCTGGAGCCTGTTTGACTCTTGAATAGAAAGAAAAATAGCGAGCAGGGTCAGTTCTTCTGAGATAGCATATGACAGAAAAATATGGCAAAATATCTCACTTTGTTACTTACATAAATCATCTCTTGGGAATGAACTGGGCCACGTCTGTAGCTCCATGTCCTCAAGTAAGAACACTGTGTTGCTGGGACAGTCTGGCAGGTCTCCCAGGTTAGGGGAGGGTTGTCACCTGGCAGATGGCCTATTGCTTTGGCCAGCAGGTGATGGATTTTCCAGAGGTCCCCTGGCACAGCACGTTATTTTAAATTAGGAAGACATAAATCCAACAAGACAGCTCAGCAACCTGAAGGTGGTTGTTGCCAGGGAGCAGGACTGGCATGGGGGAGGGTAGCAAGGACAACCACTTCTCCATCAGTCATTTCCAAGTACCTGCATATGATGTGTTGTTAAACAATTAAAAGTTAGGCTTAAACGAGTACACCATGGAGGAGAGGAAATGACTGCTAGACCAAGTGCCCGAGACCAAAAGAGGTGTCCCCAGAGCACAGGGAGAAACGCCCCTCACACACTGTCATCTCAGGAAGGTGGACCCCTCCACCCACAGGTTCAGGTGCAGAACTTTGAGGAAGCTTCCACCTGCAAACACTTTTCTTCTATCTCACCTACCTGTGTGGTGCGCCTTGCTGCGTGTGTCTTTCCGCTTTCACTTTCTGGGACTGTGGGTGATGCATGCTTAGTTTTTCTGTGCCTCCAACCCTTTCTCTTTCTCCTTAGCTCTTGAGAGATAGCATAGAATTCTAGGTCAACAGTTCTTTCCCCTCAGCACTCAGAAGACATGATTGTGTTGTGCCAGGCTTCAATTACTGCTGATGAGAAGGCTGCCTCCTTTGGAGGGTCTCTGGCTTTTCCTCCACTGGCCTCAGCCAGGGTATGTCCAGGTGTGGATTGTTTTTGTTTATCCTGCTTGGTGTTCAGTGTGGTTTTCCACCTGAGGACTCGACCCTTGGTGCAGAGGATCTGAGGGACGTAGCCTCTGCCAGTGCCTGCCAGGCTTTGTGGAACCAGCAGTTTCTATGTTTGTTTCTCGCACAATTTGGATAGCACCAGCACTCAAGCCCTGTACCGACACAGGTTCAAGGCCAAGAGCTTTGATTTCTTCAGACTCCTCTCACCCTTGACCTATGGTGGGTGGTCTCCTCCGTACCAGCTTCTCCAGTTGGAGGCTGAAGATCATCTGATGGGACCAGCAGCTTTTGGCTCTGAGCTCTCCACCGGCTCACAGCCTTCCTGAGGTATTTTAAGTTGCCGACATCTGGTGTCTGTTCAGCCCAGTTCACAGTGATAGTGAAGCAGCTAGCACAGAGTGCTCGGCAGGCCTGTCCTGGGTGTTGTGTGTGTTAGCTTGTTTCCACTTCGTAACTCTACACAGCACTTGCTCTCTGTCACCACAGAAACCGAGGTTCAGACCCAGCAGTCAGGCTTCCAAGTCCAACACTTAACTGCTTGGCCGCCCCGCCTTTTGCAGTTACCCCTGCAATCTATAGTTTTAAACTCCCTCTGCTGGGGGACCCCAGGAGACTCCCTTCCTTGCTTTTGAGCTTAGCTCTGCCTATGTGTTTATAATTTTTTGTGTGTATATATGAATTTCTGTGGGTGTAGATACAATATTCATTTTCCCCTCTGCACCTCCCTTGCCCTCAGCCCTCCATGATCGCACACCTGCCAGCCTGTCACTTAGGCTGCAGAGGTCACAATCCACCACCCCTCTTCTTTATGAATGTTTTCTTATTTAGGGCCACGGGCATTTCATCTGCCTATTTTACCTGTCGTTCTCAAATTATACCGAATCCATCGTCAATCTTCAGACTGAAAAGGTCACTCGGTCCATTTTCCTGCTGATAGGTGGGAACATAGGCTCGTATGGCTGCTCAAAGGCTAAACTAAGGGCAACATTCTTTGTTTTTATTAGCAGGGATTCAGCCTCAGTTGTGTGACCTAGTAAAACCTGTTACTCCGTACGGAATCTTCCTTGGTGTGTTAAATAATTATTTGTCAGCAGAATTATAGCAGACTCCTAGGTTATTTGATTCAAGTTAGTTATTTCCTATTTATCAGTGTCATTTCAGTTTCTCTACTGGCAATACTTTATATGTGGATGTGAAAGAGGAAGAAAAATAGGAAAGAAAATAAATTTGTTTGATGAAAACATCAGGGGGTTTATAAGTCTCTCTGTTTTGTAATTTGCTAACGTTTCCAGTAATGGTAAAACTTAGCACTTTCTAAATTTGCTAGGTATGTAGGTGCAAATCCTTTAGCTCACATATATGCAGTGGGCACAGAGCGCATGTGTGTACACGCACACACGCACGTGCACACACACTTTGTTATTTGAAATGTTCGCCCCTCCTGCAGCCCACCTCTGTGCGAGAGAACAAGAATGTTGTTGCCTGTGCTCAGCTGTAGCTGGGAGATGGCGTCTCCTGATAATCAGACTGTGCCACAATTAGATTAATTAGAAACCAGTGACTCTGCTCTCGCTTTGCTTGTTTGAAAGCTCTTATCTGTGCGTAGTACAGACCCCCCTTCACTGCCCCCGCCGCCGTGAATGCCGCATCTCTTGTTTTCAGGCCTTTCACACAAGGGCTGTGAGAGCTGCTCGCCACACATGTCTGCAAGATTAACTCCTCTTTTCTCAGGAATGGGCCGCTTGAAACAGGGTGTGGTGCGCCCCAGAACAAAGTCTTGGCAGCTGTGGGATGAAAAGTGGAACGTTGTCTATAACATTTGACAAAACTTGCTTTTATTCACAAGAGTCTACAGTTACCCCTTGAACAATTAACTGTTCATGGGCACTGACCGTCCGAGCGGTGGAAAACCCTCCTGTAACTTCCTCCCCATTGTCTGCACTGACAGGAAGGTCCCTTAAGTCATCTGTTAATGCCGCGAGTGGGTGTGTATCTGCCTATAGGTGGACCCATGTGTTCTAGGGGAGCTGCGTACCTCTCAGAGGAATGGAGAGATGCAGAATGGGAGCGAATCTGACTGATGCTGCCCTGTGGGCACTAACAAGCAGTGCAGATAGTGTGCTTCTGCTGGGTGCCTTTCTTGAACACACGCATGCAGCTGGCAGCGGAGGGAATGTGGCCCTGAAAGAAATGACGATGTGAATGAACACCTTTGTAAAGGACTATGATGAATTATGCTTAAGATTTCTCATGACAGCCATTTAAAACTAGGTAATCTATGGTGTACTGGCTCTCTGATCATAGCAGATGTTGGTGATAACTTCTATTTTGAAGGTCCCAACAGATTAGAGATATTGACTAATTCTAGAGAACATGGGGTTAAAATGTTTTCCTGATCCTAGTCTACTTTTATGAAGTTGCTTTTAACTCAAAACTTCTGAACAAAATAGAAATTCGTGAAAATGGCGCTAGTGTAATGTGTGTCAATGCATAGATTTATAATCAGATCTATATTTACCCCTCTCCATTCACAGTTAGATGATGCTTAGTTATTTGACTAGGAAGACAAAATGTGCCAGTTTTCTATTAATTTTTTTCCGTCTCAATGACTTGCTTTAATGTAATCTGTGAAACTTATAATTACATTGTGTTCTCAGACTTTATAATCCTTCCACTCACTCTCCAAGTCCTATTTTTATGCTAAAGTTTTCCTTGATTCCATCGAAGAGTGGGGTGCTCTATAGGAGCGCTGTGCCCCGGCCCTTGCCCCAGGACAAGAAGGGGGTCCATGAGCTCACGCGCACAGATGCGGAGAGGGTCCCTTCCACCCTTGCCCTCGTCCCACCTCCAGACGTGTCCCTGCTGTCTTTGGCTGCACATCTCTCGGCACTCAGGTGGCGCTGAGACGCAGACCTCCCGCTCAGTAAGCTCGTGCCCTCCCGGCTGCCCCTCTGAGGCATCCGATGACTTCCCTGCCAAGGATCTTTTTCCAACTTTTGGGGATTCTCAAAAGCCCTCCTCTTCATAGCCTTTTTCACTTTCCTCACCTCTCGGCCTGTCCACCATGCAAGATTTTCACGTAAGATCTAACTGTTTTCACAGTTACACTTCCACCTCGTGTCGCTGTGTGATTGCTTCACACATTTGATTGACCATGTTGTTTAAAGGGATTTCTTATTTGATAAATAAATAAATAAAATTCTAAAATGCAATTCACAGAACTTTCTTGGACCACTTCACGGTACTGTGCAAGGAGCATGTATGTTTATACTTTAATAAATATTTTCTGGGTGCCTAAACCCTTTTGATATTTTTTAACATCTTTATGGAAATCTTTCTAAAATGCTTTTCCTGCTTTTATACAAGGTATGTTGAACAGACGCTAACCTTTTGTTGATTACACAAGGTTATGCGCAACGTCAGTTACTGCTCAGTGTTGTAATGTGTTAGTGCTTCAAGGGCTATTGAGCTGTGGACGACTACCTGAACCCGCCATAAACCACTAAAGATGGCCACTTTTTTTAAGTTTTATATTGTAATCTTTCTCCTGCTATTACGGTTATTCACCCTGTGCCTCCTTCTGTAATATACTATCAGTCTACTTGACTTTAGGATCCCCTTCTTGCTCATTTTCCACCTCTCAGTTATTATTTCTGATCTGCTCTAGTCTAGAAAGCCAGGTTATCGCATTTGTTATTGCAAATAAGAACAAGGCTCAAGGCAGAGGCCTGGCCTACAAAGCACAATACACGAATTGCATGAAAGCTGGATGGCTTCTTCAGGTTATAAGCCACAGGAGAGGGGAGAGGGGAGAGATCCTGAAAATCACACCCTTTAGTTCACAGGTGGGGAAATGGCTGTTGTGACTGCTGCAGTCACGACTCAGCCTGCCCCACTCAGACTGGAACCCAGGTCTCTCAGCCCCAGTTAGTGCCCGGGTCCCAGCTCAGTGTTCCACTGTGGTTGAACTTGCTGGAATTTATGTAGATGTAGTTACTTTGCAGGTGTGTGCGCGTGTGTGCACGTCTCAGAACACGAAGGCGATACAAACGTGTGTAACGCGAGTATAGATGTTTGTCCTCAGGCTCATACACACCCACCTTGACTCTCAGCACTGTCTAGCAGCACTCTCCGTTACAGATTCCACTCTGAGAGATCTAAACTGGAGAGACGAGGAAAAGAGAGCTGCTGACTCAGAAGAAGAAATGAGAGAAAGGAGATCTAATTAGCTCCCCATTCACTGCCCCCAGGGGCTGGGTTTCTCCAGGCCCTCCTTTAAGAGAGCGGCCCCGCCCTGTGGGATGCCCTGAGTACTGTCACTGTGCAATGGTCATCTTCATGGAAAATTCTTTCAGCATTTTTTCTGTATACGCCATTCTGGGAAATTTTCTCCCCGCATTTCTTCCAGCTCACCAATTCTCTCTTAGTTTTATCTGCTCTGCTTATATATTCAAGTTCTTTAATAATTCTAAATCTCCTTATTTTATAGTCTGGTCAGCAATTCCACTATCTGAAGTTTTCAGGCGATCTTGTTCTGCGTTTTGTATGTCTGCTGATTCTGACTTGTGTAGTTTGTAATTTGGGATTGTGAGGTCATTTTTGCCACGGCTTTGTTACTGAGAATCTTGTGGCAAGATTAAGAGCCAGCCTCTCCAAAGTGCTTTGCAGACATTTACCAGAACCTCCGGTCTAAGCAAGGCCATTTTTCATGTGGACCTCTTGGTTTGAGGTTCCTGGACCGCAGAGTTAGTAAATTTAAATCCCAAGCCTGCCTGAGAGCAGATCCGTGACAATTCTGAGGACAGACATTTTTGTTTTGTTTTAACCTGAAGTCTAGACTCAGACTTTCCTGAAGTTGAAGCCATACAGGAAGGAACAGAGGACCAGGTACAGGGGCTTCAGCCGAGACTGTGAGCAGGTGACTCAGTGGTGGGCAGGGCAGAGGCCTCTGCATGCCCTCTGGCTTCCTTCCTCTGCCGCGGACCCGCCTCCAAGTGTCGTTTGCGTGCACTGCGGTGTTCACTCTGGTGCGGTTGAGCGCTCTGTGCAGGTCCCGACTCACCTAGCTATTCTCCTGTCACAGACACAACTGGTGTTGGGGCCCTTCGTCCACCGATTTTGCTAGCACCTGCACCATGCCCTTAGCCTTAAGGGTACCACTTTCTCAAAAAATAGTCATCTTTCTTGTTTTCAACCTCAATATGTGTAACCACACCCACCACCAAAGTTCTAACGCCATTTCTACTTGCAAATGCCATTTCTTCTCCTTTTCCCCACCTCCCTCCCCTTCCCCTCTGGTATCTACCCCAAAATTTCATCCTTACCAAATCAGTCTTTTCACCTGTATGGGGGAAGGATGCTATCTTGTTCTCTCCAAGGAACAGCAAAAAGAAATACAGTAGAATTGGAAAGAGCCACTGACTCTAGTGGGAAGTTGAGGAGGAAGTAGAATGTCTGTTTTCCCTCCATGCCAGCCTCGGGGAACCTGCGGGACCTCATCTGCTGTCTCCTGGCGTGACTGTCCTGGGCCTCACAGCATCAGGGACTGTGCACTCTCTTCCAGCTAAGAGAACATCTCCAGGAAGCACACTCATCTCAGGGGTTCATCCCTTCAGTGCTGCGTTTGGAACAGACTGCTCTCCCTTTCCCGCATCCCCTTCTGCTGGTTTGTTTGCCCATCAAAATATGCCCTTGGATGAGTGATTGAAGACAGTAACAAGGACGCTGCATTAAAGGAGACTGTGCTATACTTAGAACGTGTAACTGTGTAGAATGAGTTTGCACACTACTACACCAAAAAGTCTGTAATACTAGAAAATGAGGTAGAAATATGTGGACAGTAAAATATAAACCCATTACCAAAGATGCCCAGGAGTATAAGAGCTTGGGGGTCTTTGTTGATATAAATATGTATTAGTTTTAAAAATTACCTAACAGTATTCTGTGACACTATTTTTGTCTTTGACATTCAGGCAGCTCATACAGGCTTTGTTCTGGTGATTTATTCTGGAAGCCTATAATAAAAATGCAGCCTGAAATCATACAGCTGGGCACCATTCATTTTTCTTACATGGACAGTTCCAGAACTTAAAAAATGGCAGCAGACCTGTAAAAATCTCTTCCCTCACAGGGAATGCATGCCTGGCCACAGCAGCTGACCAGCTCAGGTTTCTTTTGCTTTCTGGAATATTGGGGATGCTCTGGGGGCTTATAGATTTTGTTTTATCTGTATTAGAAAAGAGTTTCCAGAAAGATACTGTACGGTTTTAGAGAGTCAATAAAAATAATAACCCCTTCTTGAGTCAGAACCAGTCGACGATCAGCATAGAAAATCAGGCAGATGAAGATGAACATACTGCTTCCTTGCCAATATTAGCTTAACTGGAAAATGCACGTGCTATACAGCCTTTTGTATATGGCTTCTAGTACTTTCTGCCTAAGTTGAACTCAGCTCCCTAAAACTTTTCACCTTCCGAGGGCACAAAGCTAATGTGGTCAGATCAGACCAGAGCATAGCATCTCTTTGGGCATCCCGCTCAGAAAGCGCTCATCCTGGCTCTGCTGGGAGATTTTTGTACAAGAGGCCGGGCTCAGCCAGAAGGTACCAGCCCCCATGAGCCATTTCCCCAATCCATCGGTCAGGAAAGTCAGTCCTCTTTTGGGGGGAGGAAAGTATGAACTAGAGAGCAAAATTCTGCCACATGGAAACACAGGGCCAGGAAATCTGGAAGACAACCAGTTCTGCCCTGGAAAGCTTCAGCTAGCTTTACTTTTGGGAATAAGTGTGCGTGAGATATTCTTTGGGTGGGTTCTGTGGAAATTTCTCTCCACCCACAAGTATATACACGTGTTCTCTGAGGCCATTACTACTTGGTCGTTTTAATATGTATTTTCTGCTTCATGTTGAGTGTAGTGAGGAATTGGCTATCCTCTATACTGCAGCATCTTGGGGAGTTTTTTCTTTAGCTCTTATTAAAATCTTGGCAAAGTTTGGAAGTCATTTTGCCGCTGGCATCTCAGACTTGACAAGCACAGGCTTGGTGATATTGGCATAGTTAGTGTCATCAGGCTGGGCTCCTCCAAAGAACATTCTGCTCCTCATGGCAGAGGGTTTTGCTCATGAGCCATTGTGCTTCCCAGTCTTCCACCTCTGGTTGTAGTCTTTAATGAGAACTAGATCCAAGGCAGGGAGAATGAGAGGATCGCCAAAATTATTAGTGGGCCTGGTTTTCCCAATTTTGATGCATGATGCATTTTCACAATATAAAAGCAAGACGGGTAATCCATCAAGGGTCTTTGCCATGCTCTACAGCTTTCTTGGGAGGCGCGGGCTGGCAGTAATATATGATTGTCGATAGTGCCTTGAATTTGCAGTGAAGTTGGCCAACTTGTAGGCCACCCCCGTGAGCAGGGTCAGGGCTTTAACCCCAGTTGATAGGGAAACCTGAGAGCCTTATTTGACTCGCCCCAGGATACAGGGAGGTCCGGAACCTAGCTAAAAATAGAAGTGAGAATTGCCTGGTTCCCATTCTTAGCATAAAGCACCGAAGTGTTCTTGTCTGCATTATCTGCTAATTGTTCTCTCCCTAAAAATCATAGCAGCATTTTTCCTTCTAGCTGGTTGTAAATACTTAAGATGCCTGTAGTCTCTCATAACTTTATTAGTTAGCTAGCTTATTTACCTTATTTCTTGTTCTTTTCCATTTTTATATCTATGCAGAAAACAATGTATAAGAAAGCACTTCATAAACTCTCAAGTGGCATGTAAATGTTATTATGTATCATTATACTTTTAACTCTGCACTTTTAAAATACAGATACGTATATTTCCTAGTGGAGGGGGGACAGAAGAGGGGTGGTGAACTCTGTAACAGTCACCCGAAATCACCGAAGCTGCTGCATATCCCCACAGCATGAGTGCCCGCTGTTAGGATGTTTCCAACCGTAGATGTCTTTCAGGGAAGCACAGATTGAGAAACTGCAGGTGTATTTACAGTCAGGCAATAGACTGGAAGCATCAACAGAAAAAAAGACAGGCAACTTTTGGGGAAGCAAAAAGCATTTTCAGCTAGAAAATACATAATTGGGGAAAATGATTTTCTGTTAGGTAAAAGAACAAATCTTCCTTTCATACTCTTGAGTACATATATGTTGTCTGTATGTGGGACTAACTAACATGCTTTATGTGGAGACAGTGCCAGATTCCTGTGGACAGAGTTTTCACATGTTGCTAGGAGGGTGGCACCTAACTTCATGGTCCCTGCAGAGGCCTTCATAGCTCTCATCACTAAATTATGGCATAGGAAAACTTCACACAAATACGGTATCTGGAATGTTTTCTACAGCAGCTTTGTAGCAACAGTGAATGGAAGCTTCTAATTAACCCCGGTTTAAATAACTCCTGCCCCTGCAGGCTCCCCATCTCACCATCCTCTCCGGTAGAATGAGCTGGTCTGTGTTGCTTAGCCGGGGGCGTGTGCCAATGTTGTGCGCAGGTTAGAGAGTGTGACGGCACTCACCTGGAAGGAATAGCCCCGTGCACACCTCGGCTGCAGGTACAGCCGTGGGGACCACTGTCGCTGTGTGGGCAGTCTCTTGTTGACCAAAGCATCGTGTAGCAACACATGAGCGTGCTCCTTTCTCCACCCCAACCCCGGCTTTTTATTAAAAACGACTTCAGACTGTAGAGAGGTTGCAGGAATGGGACAGTGAACATCCATGCTGTGTCTGCACTGTGTTTCCCTGGGAGAGTAAGTTGCACACACTGTGGCACTTCATCCCTAAATAGCTCAGCATCTATCTCCTGAGAACAAAACATGTTGTCTGATCACTGTGTAATTCTCACTGGAGAGCGAGCTCTGGTACAATACCGGCCTCGAAGACGCAGTGCATACTCACACTTTCAGCTGTCTGGTGTCAGCCTGTATTTTCTTCTCCCCGATGCAGGATCTGATTAAAGCTCGCTCACTGCACTTAGTTGTCATGTCTTGTTTTCTTTCCCACTTTCCCTGCTACACACCAGTCCAGGCCAGTTATGTTACCTACTTTTGAAGCAAATATAGTTAAAGAAATAGAGATTTTGCTGCCTGAATATTTGGCCTTCTTTTTCCTTTTAACCTCCATGATTTCACGACCTGCCATGAGATCCAAACAAGATGCGATAGTCCAACTGAAGAAGTAAAATTAAAGGTAGTTTTCTCTCCCCTAAAGTCCATAACTTGATAGACTCTTGCAAAGGCGTACTCTCAGGAACTCCTTGGGACTGGTGCTCGTGACGGGACACTTGAGCAAATGGCATGTGTCTCTCTGAATTCACTTCTGATATTCTCAGGCCTTGTTCCACCAGTTCTCTATTCATGTCAATAGCTACCTGGCATTTCATAGGGTCTCCTGGTTCAAACCAGTTGTTTTGTTCCTCTGCAACAGTCTAATCACTCAACTTAATATTTATCTTTCATGTAAATATGCAAGTAGATCTCATTCTGGATCATTAGAGCTTTTCACTCATGAAAATAATGTTTCTTGTCACTATCACTGAGTGCTCTTGAGGGTTCAGCAACTTGAAATCGTTTGTCATACCACTGAATCTCTGCGGGTGTAGTCTCACGAGTGCACTTGAGGAACAGTCAGAAAAGACTCAGCAGTTTCGGTCAGAGGGCAATCTGAAATGAATGGGCTGGTATGTTTTCACCTTCTTACTATTCATATTAATTCTCAAAATTTATAAATGAGAAAAACTAAGATTTGAAACTAAAGTATGGGTAATCTTCCTCCATTAAAGACCTTTGCCCCATCTAAAAATTTTATTTAAAATTTTTTTTTCATTTGATTACTGTCTACTTCAGGCCTCCTTGTCTTTGTAGATGTTCTTTGAATTTCAGAAGTAGCATGATCCTAGCAGATGCTAGCAGATGTGTTGTGGGCAACATTGAGATGGGGGGGACATTGGCTCAGTTAGCTGGGTTATAATTTCAACTTGATAGCAGGATGTTTCTTTCACTTGAGAGTGGGAGCTTTCTCCAGCCAAAGGCAGGCATCCAGTGTGATGCAGGGAAATGTTGCCTTACTATAAAACGGAGAAAGTGAAGTAATATAAGTTTCCTGAGACATCAAAAAATATGATCTCTGCTCCACTGGAGATAAAACACTAATTATCACAAAAGGTGTTGGTTATCATTGAAGGGGGAAATATGATGTTGACTTAATACATAATCCCAGCATCTGTTGTGTCTTACTTTGAAAGTAAATTCAGACTAATGGATCTATGGAGCTGTCTAAACCTTTTCTCATTAGATTCCCTTGCCTCCTAGAAAAGCTTATAGATGAAAGATTAAATCAAGTTGGGTGTTTTGCATTTAATAACACTTCCATTCTGAAACTGGTATATACTGAAATGTCTAGCACTTGTCGAGTTATATTATTTAATTCACAGAACAGTCCTGAAAAATAACAGTTTTTCCCCTAACAGAAACAGAAACAGAGAGGTTAGATAATTTGCATAAGGTCACACAGCTTATTAGTACTAGAGGTGAGACAGATGCAGGTCTTTCTCAATTCTTCCCCAGTTTGTCCCTTAGTGCAAGTCTTCTCCACATCAGGTTAATGGCCAAGAGTAATGCCAGTTGAGGACTGTGGGGAGAGACGACTAGAGATCAGCTCACCCGCACACCCAATATTGGTTGTGACTGGCTGCCAGCCACCTCAAACCTTCCCATCTAACTTGGTTAACTGGCTAACTATGATGCTCTCCAACAGACACGCTAGTAGTTGGGCCATTGACCTCCAAACCCAAAGTTAAATCCATGCAAACCAGGTTGTCATGTGGGAACTCTTCCCCTGGGGTGGAGCCAGGCCCAGCGCTGCCAAGGCCCAGAGACTTTTCCTTCTTTTTCCTGCCAGCCCAGAGGTGATTGTCGGATCTTAGCATTCCAGCAGCCCAGTGAAAAGCAAGAGGTATTTCTCCAGGGTCAAAGCCTAAGGTTGTCGGGCTGCCCACGCCAGCCCTGTCTGGCAGTGACAGTGCCACCTGCTTTAGCCATCTGACCTTGCCATGTCAGCAAGACCAGGAGGAGAATGGACTCCAGTGAAGTGTCCTAATCAGTCCTAGGGAGTGAAAAGAGCAAGAGGGCACCGAATAGAGAAGTCTTGGTGTGAAAGACACTTGAAACTGGCGAGCCACACCCCTCTTCTTTGAAGAAGAGTTGTTTCCTATGACATAGATATTTGATCTTGTGGAAGAGGAATATAAACAGAAGCAAAAGGTAGCGTTTACTCTCCCCTTCTCCCCTGGCAGTGCCCATGCATAGGCATAAAGAACACACATATTTATACGGTATATCTATGTAAATATTTAATATCTGTATCAAGCTGGTAACTTTTGATGTTAAATTCCACTTAAAAAATATCTTAACTGACCATATTTAGCAAGCTTCATCATCATAGCTTAAGAATTTTTGCATTTATTTCAGATGGTGATAAAAGAATTCAATGGTGAGAAGGAATGTTGGGGTGAGGAAATGAGGGAGCAACTTTCTCTTCCATAATGAAAATTTATCTATGTGCTAACTTTTGCCTTGAATATGAATCAGAGGGAGTCCATGCATTGAGACAAATTTATGGTTAGTAGTAAGATAAAGGCCCATTTTATTGCTTCATTTTTACTTAATAAATCTTAATTACTTTCTCGCAATAAATTAGAACATTTACCTTACTTTTTCTTAATCGTCTGATTTGTCATAGCATTAGTTTCACAGAATAACTGCTATTTGGACTTTTTGGGAAACATCACCTTTTAGTCTTTGTCTTAGTGTTCCGGAGGATTTGCTAACTAGACTTTAGTGAATAGACTAGTCTTATCATTTTGCCTTCAACTTTCAAGGAGTGTTGGGGCCCATCAGACTAGCTGTAGAGACATGGTTCTCTCCAGTTGGGGATGCAGTAAGTAGGGGAGAGAAATTGTATAAATTATAGGCTGTTTTGAAAGACAATACAGTTTTATTCCTTTTTTTTTTTTTGAGTGATAACTCTTTTTTAAGTAGATCACTATTTTTTTGCACAAGTCCTCAAAACCAACTGTAGTTAGTAAATTTATTTGTAATTAGCAGAATTTCATGTACACATGCTAAAATCCTGGGGAGCATTTTATTGACTAAAGTAGGTTATGCAACATTCTTCATTCTGTTAATTTGCTTAGCGAATTCTTTCCTGATGGTTCATGTAGACTTAGAGTTCAGTTGAGTTGCCACATAGTTTGACTCCTGGTATGCAAAAAGAGTCCATTGAACTTTCAATTTTACATTGATTGGACAGACTTGAGATGGCATCGACTGGTTAATGAACTGTTTATCAAGAATTAGTCATAGGGGGCCTCCCTGGTGGCACAAGGGTTGAGTGCCGCACTGTGGAGCTTCCACAGCGACTGCAGCAGCAAGTTCGATCCCTGGCCAGGGTGGGGACCCACATGGCGCAGCAGACCTCTCCTGCCTCGCCCGCTGCTGCCCTCAGCAATGTTTTTCTGTTGATCTGCCTGTTCTAGTGAATCTGTCTCTAGTGAATCCTCTCACTCCCCCGCCTCTAGCCTGTACGCCAGCTCTTGTATGTGTAAATAAATAAAATCTTTTTTAAAAAAGGGGGAGGGATTAGTCAGGGGAATGAATATAAAAATGAATGTATCTGCTGTGCTCACCGCCCCTCTCCCTGTCATACCTTTCTTATTTCCTTCTTAGGTAAAAATTAATCACTAATTTGATAAACCATTTTATAGGTACTTATGTCTCAGGGTTTCAGCAATCTAGTGATCAAACATCCTTTGCTAACTGAGAACACCCACAGGGCCACTCATTCTCAAACTCACCACATTCCAGAGACTCTGTGTTGAGTATTTTACAGTGTTGAAGGAACACCGCGCTTGCCCTCTAGAAGGTCAACATCTGAAAACGACCTGTAGAGACACAAAGTGGCAAGAAGAAAATGTTAGAAATAATAACTGCTTTAAGTTATCTGCAGTAGGATTTGGTTGAGTAGCTTCTCCTGAGTTATGGCCAGGTGTTAGTGTTGAGAGCTAATTCTGAGGCACCTTATTCTTTGAAGATTTAAGGTAGAGTATAGTAGTTGAGAGCCTGGGTCCTGAGGGCTTGACTTTCTGTCTCTGCCACTTACTTTCTGTGTCACTCTAGCCAAATTGCTGCATCTCTTTGGCTCCTTCGTTATCCGTAAGGTAAGGCCCAGTATAGCATCTGCTCCAGCATCGCTGAGAGGCGAAATGGCAGGTGTATGTCAAATGGCGCTCCACCTGCCCCGTGCAGGGAGCGGTACGCACTGGCTCGACCCCTCCCGAGCCCGGCACAGCCTCCCGACTCGGCTCGTAAGGGTGCTGCATGAGTTCCGGGGAGCACTGCTTCTTTGCACATGAAAGCTGTTGTTGCCAGCACTGAGATCGTTGTAGTCACTTTCTGTTAATTGTAAAGAAAATTTTGGAACTTGCTTTCTCTGGGATAAGTTCATATTCTGAATTTTCATGTTTCCTCTTTGATCACATCATGCTCAATTGACTGTTGCTTTGGGGCACTTCCAAAAAGAAGTTTGAAGGCCAGCAGGTGGAGGTGACACCCCCACCGCGCTCCTCCCCGAGGCCTTGCCTGGAAATCCGTCATCTCCCTCCTTGTTTGTGTTCAACACATGTGAATTGAGCATCACTATTTTTCACTCCTGTAGTGGACTCCAGGAATACAGGAATGAACAAACATTCCCGTCCACAGAAAGGTCTAATTGAGAGAGACGTGCACAAATCCAGTCTGCTGTGACACAAGCACAAACAGCAGTGCGTGCAAGGTCAGAGGTCAGTAGGAGCTTGTAAGGAAGGCTGCAGAGGTGGTGACATCTCAGCAGATTTCGAGTGCCATCCAATAGGGAGAGCCAGGAGGTCAGCATGGTTTGAGCAGGAGAACAGTCATGTGTGGGGAGTGACGGGAGAAAAATGAAGATGTAGGTGGCAGCTGGGTCGTGTCAGAGCTTTGTCTTAAATCAGATAGATGTTGGGGCCCGTTAAGGGATTTGGGGTGATAGAATGCCGTAAGATTTGCATTTTTAGCAGGATCACTCTCACCTTGAATATGAACTTGAAAAGAATATTGGAGGTGCTGGCAGGTTTGTGTCCCCTCTGCAGATTCACTAGGGCCAGGACACAGTCCCATTCACTGCTGTACCCAGGAACCTAGTCCTTTATAGACATTGAAGAAATTCTTGGAATGGAGACAGCCCAAGTTGAAGTTTCCGATTCGGCATCCTTTCCTCAGCACATGCTGACCTGGACCTCCATCTGTCACCAGCAGCTTGCTAAGATCATCATCAACACTCTTCCCTTGGCATCCTTTTAACTGGCACTCTGTTTACCAGCCCCTCTGTGCAGCCGTGGTGTGGGGATGATGGATGCTTATAATTCTGACCCTGAAGTACTTCAAGCCCACTAAATCATCAAAAAAGATTAAAGTATATTCAATATCACTGTAATATTTGTGTGTTTTACTGCATCTTAGTCTTTGAAAATTGATGACTTATCAGATGCTTGTTCTCGTGTGCCCACAGGTACAGTGAGAACCTGTGATCACTCAGCCCTTCATCCCTCCCAGTGCCAGTCAGGCACACTCAGGCATAAGCAAGCTAAGATTCCCTCCATGTCAAGGAGGAAACAGCCTGGACAGGGAAGGAGGTGGAGGTGGTCAGGAACAGAGGGGATGATAAAGCAAGATCTAGCTAGACCAGTGTGCCAGGCAGTTTGGAAGCAAACCCATGCCATGGTCCTGCAGGGTTGGGCTCGGGGCCACCAGCTGCACATCTCGTGTGCCTCGGCCCGAGGCACTGGCTTGGCCTGGCTTCCGCACTCTCCCTCAGCTCTGTTTGTCTTGCAGTAACAACCATTCAGTAAAACAAACACTAGCAAGTGAAAACATCAATAATTAGTGCACCCTGTTCACCCACACACATCTTTTCATGAAAGTCATTATTACTGCAGAGCTGACAGTATTACTCAGCCCAGAAAGAATTCCAAAGAGAAACTGTGAGATGGTCCCCTCATGTTAACTGGACTTCCAGAAAAGGCACATGATATTGCTGCAAGGAGAGAGACCTGCTGTCTAGGTTTTCTTGGGGGGGATTGTAGATTGCAGATCATAGATTACATTGTCTTGTACAGATTGGTCCTTACAATCAACACGTTTTCACACATGACACACCCATGTTCATGCTGGGGGTGCCCCCTTATCAGCTCAGGGAGCCAGTCCCCAGGACCCAGCGTTCTGTTTGCCACCCTCCGAGTTGGTACACGTGGCTCCTGCCAGCGTGTAACTTGGGCAAGTTTTCTTAGTGTTTTCTTTTTCGGACGTTGAAATAATACAGATTCCTTCTATACATTATGGCTGTGAGGCTGGAACAAAATGGTGGGTGTGAAGAATACTTAAAGAATGGGAAGCCCTATGTAAACAATAGTGCAGTAAAGATAACAAAGAACATGATCAACATCTTACTCAAAAATAGAAATGTGTTTCATCAACAGATACAACATCCTCAAAAATCTCCCCAAGATAGAATAAGGGAAGTGAGCAGCTGATTCATGTCCTCCTCAGGCTTTCCACCTGTTCCTTTATCTTCTCTGCAAGGCAGATGCTAAATCCCCATTTCAGAGATGAGGAAACTGCAGGCCCATAGCAGGAGTGGGATTTGGGCCTTTAACTCCACAACTTACTGTCCATTCTCCTTTCAGGTTGTCTGATTCCAAATCCCTCAAAGTTACTAAGTGCTGTTCATGCCCTTTGGGCTGGGAAGGTGCTGGGCATTTCTGGTCACTCCTGAAAATGGGCAGGGTGGATCCAGAAGGCGCTTTGAGAGCCCCGAGAGACCAGCAGATCCGGGACAGCCGGGGCAGGCAGGCTCAGGCTCCTCTTAGTGAGTGGCCTCGCCTGGAGGGAAGCTACGAGGCGGCCAGCCACACTTCCCTGCCCTGAGAGTGTGGCCAGGGCCCTCCGCTTCCAGAGGTCCACTCTTCTGTCGAGGTGAAGTGACCCCACCAGCCTCTGGGGTCCTGCCTGTGCCTCGCATTGCCCACCTCAGGAATCAGCCCTCCTCCCCCCATGCTCACCCCTGTGTTCTGGTAGCTCTTGATCTGCTGGCAGAGAATGAGACTAAATTTACTCCACGTAGAAACCACTCTACTGAGCTGCTCTGGGCCCCTCCCTGTTCACTTTGATGTCAAGTGCTGGGGGGTGGAGAGCCCCTGATGGGGCAGTTCATTAAGTGCCAGTGGGAGATCTTCTTTATAGAAACTGTCCAGACCAACAGTCAGCTTGTGAACTGGGGCCGCGCATGCAGAGAACCAGAGATTAGGCTGGTGAAGGACCAAATTGAATATTCAAGGAGGATGTCAGTGCATGAGAGAAGCATTTGTCCAGACGGTGGATCTGAGAGGAGCCGTGTGTGGTGTCTCCGTAGGTTCTCAACAGGAGATGCGTGGAAGCAGCGGTGATGACAGGCCTGGCTCTGAACTGCCGCATAAACAAGAGGTCCCTGTTCGACAGGAAGCACTACTTCTACGCAGACCTCCCGGTAAGTGTGCTGTGGGACCTGCCTCTGGGCGTTCTCAGAGCTGAGGGGTCTGGTGCAAGGGGGTGGGGGTGCCCTCAGCCCGATGAAGGCAGACACACCCCGCACCCTGTGTGCTGCCCTGATTGCCAGCTCCTTGCTCAGGCTCAGGCTTCTGGGGGCTCACTCATAATTGAACAGGGGATAGATGCGTGTTCACAGACCCGGCCCAGACGTGGTACCAGGTGCTAATCGCCTGTTCGGATAAAGCTGACGCTGCAGCTGGTGCAGTAGTAAACGCGGGCAGGGGCGCTGCAGATGCAGGGAAAGTTCCCAGGAATACGACTGCCTCCTTTGGAGACATTTCTGTCACCTCGTGAGGATCAAGTCCACGGACAAAGTCAGCGGAAATGTGGCCCAAACCCGGACTAATCACAAACATTGCGTAAATCTGCACTAACCTGCTTCCGCCTTAAAATTAGAAGCTTTTTCTTTAAGAGAAGCCAGCCTGAGCCACAGCCAATTTTTCCTAATACTAAACTGAACCAAAACTGAAATGCTTAGTGGATTTCCCAAAATAACGTTTCCTTTGATCTGAGCCTCTGATGGTAAGTACAGTGAGTCCTCTCAGCATTGTCAGAGGTTCCTGGAACCTTCGACTTGAAGTGAAATGACCTTTAATGAAACCAGGTTGGGAATAACATCTTTTCCTCACTGCTCTTTGTTATGTGTCTGGGATCTCTCTGCTCGTGAATGTTACAGTGAAATGACAGTGAATGAGGCAGCATTATCCTCTGCAGCCCTCCCAGATCTAGGAAACAGCCGCAGTGAAGCTGTTCCAGATCTAGGAAGCTGTTCCAGATCTAGGAAACAGCCGCGGTGAAGCTGTTCCACACAGTTCTCCTCGAACTAAAGATTGGGGTGAGCTGTTTTCCAGTGGGTGAGGTAGAGGATAGAATTAAATAAAAAGGACACCAGAACCTGAATGCTTCAGTTGCTGATTCTTTCCCCCTCTAGATGGGCAGACCTTCCGATCTTTAAGGGTGACAAGCAGTTTAGTTCAGCGGGAGCCGCAGCAGTATATGACTGAAGTCCGACGCTCGGACTGCCGAGGGCTCTTGTTCTTCCTGGCTCAGGCAGCTCAGATAAGCCAGGTTAGTGTTGCCACACACGACACGGGGCATAGTTATACTAGAAGGATATTAACTGTTTATCTGAATTAACAGTTTATTCACATTATTCAAATTCACATTTAACTGAGCCTCCCCTCCCGTTTGGCCACTCTGCCCAGGATTTGGTTTCCGCACGGAGCGTGAGTGGCCCAGGACAGCGGCCCTCAGAGCACCCAGGTCACTAGCGTCCGTCTCCTGGGAGCTGTTGGAAGTGCACTCTCGGGCGACTGCCCGGACCTCGCAGCGGAAGCCCTCGGGAGGAGGGGGCAGAGCGGTGGGTGGAAAATGTCTTGCATGACGATTCCGACGAAGCTAAAGAATGAAACCCGCCGGCTTGGCCTTGTGGCCAGGAGCACGGCTCGGAGCCAGGCCCTCCGAGCGCACATCCTGATGCTGCCGCAGGCCCCCCCTGCCCTGTGCCTGACGTGCTGACAAGGCGGGACCCCAGCACCACAGACACTTGGGCTGTGGCCCAGCTCCTGCGCGCGCCTCAGCGCCGACCTGTGTGTGATGCTCGTGTATGAAAGCAGTTCCTCCTCTGCACGCGGAAGGCGCCGAGGGAGCCCCGCGGTGTCCGTCGGCATCTCAGCGCTCCCTGCTTCCCACCTGCGAGTGTGAGCGTCACAGCACGTTCTGGCTGCAGGGCCGGAAGTGGGGGCAGCGGAGGCATCAGACACTGGCGGCTGCGGTCGCTGCTGAGAGTCCACGGCCAAGTGCGTGGCCAGCACTTCCCATGAGGAGGGTCTGTCAGGGGCCCGTAATCAGATGCAGGGTTTAGGCTAATGCGCTGAGGGGAAACAAACTCTCTTCTTGGGACCTCTGACTATCAGGACATCATCAGTTCCCAAATGGCTCTTCAGTAGGGAGGGCGAGATTTGTATTGTGGGGGGAAGGAGGCGAAGGGGGAGGGTCAGGACAAGCCACCGGAGTCCAGACTACATTATGACTACAGTGCAGACTGGTTTTTCTCCTTTCCTTTCCTGCTTGTGTTTTGTTGTGTGCGTTTTTAAGAAAGCTGATGGTTTTCTGGGCCTCCCTGGTGCAAGGGGTTAATCACAGCGCTGTGAAGCATCCGCAGCCACAGCAGCACAAGTTTGATCCCCAGCCAGAGAGTGACCCACATGGCGCAGCAGACCTCTCCTGCCTCCCCCGCTGCTCCCCTCAGTGGTGCATTTCAGTCCATCTGCCTGCTCTGTTCCCCACTCTGTCTCTGGTGACTCCTCTCACCACCCATACCTCTGGCCTGTACCCCAGTTCTTGCAGGCATAAATAAATGTTTCGTTTTTTTTTTTTTTTTTAAAAGCAAGCTGATAGTTTTGTGACGTTGAGAAGAAGGGCCACAGCTTTTACTTGACCACATGACATGTCTGTGGCAGGCCGGCTACCAGATTACCCAGCAGAGGGTTCCGATCGCTGTGGATGGGAGCCTGGCGTACAGCGTCTGTGTGGGGGCCAAGCAGAGCGGGGTGATCACCAAGACGGTGAAGATTAAGCAGATCCAGCTGGAGCAGGATAGTGGCAAAAGCCTCCATGATGACCTGCGAGCCCAGACACTCATCGATCTGAACAGAGCAGGTAGGCACAGGGTTGTCATCACTTTCCTCCCAGCCACCTGTCTTCCTCTGTGAAATTTTCACAAATAAATGAGGAAGCAGGTCCCAGAGCCCGACACATGGAGACCAGACCGTGGGCCCTGGTGCTGGCATTGCTGACGAGAGATCAAGGCTTGCCCGGGATGGCTGCTGAGTTTGCTCACAACCCAGTGCCAAAATGAGGCCAGTGGGGCCACCTAGTCATGGTGGCCTCATAGCTCACAGCATCACAGCCTCATAGCCCCAGCTGACGCTAAAAGAACCAAAGTTAAAATTCCAAAAGTAGGGGGAAAGGAAGAAACGAGTCAGGCCAGAATACAACTTGAGAATCTTTGGGGGATGCAGAGTTTCCTAAGACGTCAGCCTTATGTGTCTGCTGACCAGGTTGGGGAGCCCCATCAAACTGCCTCTGCTCTCTCTGGTAGGAGTCGGCCTTCTGGAAGTGGTCCTGGAGCCAGACATGTCCTGTGGAGAAGAGGCAGCCGCAGCAGTCCGGGAGCTGCAGCTGATACTTCAGGCCCTGGGGACCAGCCAGGCAAATATGGCAGGTGAGTCAGCCCCAGAAGCTGCGTCTCTCCTTTCCCATCTCTCTTTCCACTTCCTAGGTCTCTTCTCACTTGAGTCCTGCATCAGCTACTTGGGACTATTTACATCCTTTTCTTCCGCCTTCTGCATCTCTAGGGTTTTTTTCCCCTTAGAATTTTCTTTCGATTCTTTTCTGAACCTCCAGCCGAAAATAAGCATTAAACAACAACAGAGCAGAGGCCCTGAGCCCAGGAATGGGGGTTCAAGGACTCCATGCTTTCTCCTGGCTTCTTGCATCAAGACATTGTGAGAATCAAAAGGATGTCTATGCACAGTTTCATCTCTCTCAGCTAGGAAGCTAAGAGACGCAGTGTCCATCCAGAACTCTGTGAACTTTGTGTAGGTGGCACCTAGTTACTAGTTGCTGCTCTTCTTTAGGGTCTCTTTCTTCTCCTTCCTTTGGAGACTATTTGCCACACCCAGCTGAAGCTACACACCCAACCAACCATCTGGGCACCCAGTGGCCCAGTCAAGCTTACACATCTTACAGGCAACAAATTATAACATGAGGGTTCTGGTACAAGTTGAACCTGAAGACAGAACTTGACAATTAACTGTCTTCTGAAGCTGCAGACTAGAAAAACATAGTCACGGTGTTTGAGTGCTATAAAGGTTAGCTGCCTACAAGTTTGCTTGATGGACGTGATGCTCCATCTCAGAGTAGGGAGTTCTCCGTTCTTGATTTATGTCTCATGCCATGTTTTTACCCACAGGACATAAATATGGGCAGGTTGGATGGCTGTCCATTTATGCACCAAGTGTTGCTTCTCTATTGCTTTAAAAAAGTTGTTTTTCTGTTCTTCCTCAAAATCACCATGATTCTTACCAAACCTATGGAATAATAAACAGGCCACCTGTTAACTGAGAAATTGTCCCATCTGGGTCCTTGCCAAGAGATAAACCATAACGGCAGGAACTTATCCATGAGTAACAGCTGAGAGAGTTCATTAAATCTCATTTGTTATGACATTTTCTGTTGCTTTTAAATACAAATCCGTGGCTTTGCCTCTCATAGCGCGGCCACAGTGGTCGAAGTGCTCTGGGGAGCAGAGGTCTGCCCGGACTCTCAGAGCCCAGCTCTCTGGCCCTTGCATTTCTCCAGCCGGGCCCCTCTGCGCATTCTCTGCCCCACACCAGTGGGACCAGGTACAGAGCCCGGAGTCTGCAGCCTGGGAGCTGAGGGCCACCCCAGAAAGGGAAGTGGCCCCCAGATGCTTTGGGGATGAAGCGTAAATTGCCGGCACTGCAGTTCAGTGACTTCCTGGTCACTTTGTTAATGGACACGGAGCAGCTCAGCCTGCGTTCCAAAAGTCATTTCCTTCTCAGTGGCCAGTCACCGCTGTTGAGATCTCCAAGCGGCCCTTGAGCTAAACACCCACCGCAGTAGATGTCCTAACCGCGTCAGCGCTAATCCTGTCTGCCAGCTTGGCCTCCTGGCAGGTGTTCATCAGTTCACAAAGCTTTTTCTAAATTAGCCTATCTCATTTAAACTTGACCTTCCTGAGAGTGTCCTGCTGTCCAGGTGAGGAAACAGGCTGAGTGACAGAGCCCGGTGTCTGGCTCTGGGCCGTAGCTCTAAGCTCTGCGCCATGCTGCTTCCCAGGCAGCCGTGGTGTGTCACGGCTGCCGCAGACCACTGAGCGGGCCCTCCGCACGCTGGTTTGCAGCCCCCGACTCAGCCAGCACGTGCTGAAAACCCACACTGTGTCGTTGGGCCACGACGGTGCCTCTGTACTGAACACGTACAGGCTTCCTTCTCACCCTCGTTCCCTGAGCAATATAGTGACATTTATGGAGCATTTATATGTGGTTAGGTATTGTAAGTAATTTAAAATAATTTCAGTCCACTGGAAGATAGGATTATACGCAGATACTCTGCCGTTTGTTTAAGGAGCTAAGACATCCTTGGATTTTGGGGCCCAAGGGATCTGGAACCAATGCCCCATGGATACCGAGGGAGGAACTTACAGGAGAGTGTGGGTGCTGAGGGCCCAGACCTGGGTTGGAATCCTGTTGTCCCTCTCTGGCTGCAGCAGTCGGGCAAGGTGTGTGACTTCTCTGAGCTTCACGTTCTGCACTTTTAAATGAGTCCCCAGATGTTGTGTACAGAAGGGAAGAAAAAGCTGAAAAGGAAAGGAAGTCCCCCAAGTCCTCAGACAGAGCTGGGGAGGCTGGGTGCAGGCACTGGGCACTGACAGGCACGACCAGCAGAGAGCAGCTTTGTGGGAGAGAATCTGAAGTCCGTTTTGAATATGTTCAGTGTGAAGTGCCTGAAGGTCATCTACATGGTTTTGGCATTAAAGTACGTTACAGGGAATGCACGTCAGAACGCACATAAAACGCAGCAATGGTGCGTGCTTTTGTTAACAGTAAGTCATTTTAAATGTGGTCGATAAAATTTTGTCTCTTTTTTTTCCCATCAAACCTTGTTATTTAAGTTCTGGAGAGTGTTCAGTGATCAGAATGAGATAGCTCAACAGACTTTCACTAAATCTGCAGGCCCCTGCTGTTTACAGAAAGCTTTCAGTCCTGATGTTATATTTCTGGTGTGAATGCTTTATATTTATATATTTATATGAGAGCTGCGCTGCATCGCTGTGCCCGGTGGTGTTGGTTTTTAGTGAGGCTGTTATAAATCTACTTCTCGAGGGTATGAATTGAGCTTGAAAACATTCTCGTGATGTGTGAGTGAAGGCCTCCCTCAGCGTTGCAGAATGCACTGAAGTAAACCTGACTGGTAAGGCTTTTGTGTACTTGAGGCAATTTAACTTAATTTGTTTAAAAGGTATTTTGTCTTCACTGGATAGAATGTCTTTTCTTCATGTTTGGTACTATATTTGAATCCAGGCTAGTGAACTCTCTTTTAACACCACAGGATACTAAATGATTCTCGCAGACATTTATGAAGTATGATCATCTCTGGGAGAGACTGAAATACTTGCTTTTATTCCTTCTCCAAATTAGAATGCTAAATTATGAGAGATGGTTTTGTTTTGAAAAGCAGGTGAAGTCCAATTCTCAGTTCCTTGAGTTCAACAGAAAGTTGTCTCCCAAGTATTGAGATTTGACCCAGAATATTTTGGAAGTTTTCCATTGACCAGAGTATACCTTTCAGATGATCCCAGCAAGATTCTTCCCTTTAGACAGAATGTTAGCCTTTACCAGGAACCCATTGTGAGACAGTAACCAGTCTGCTTACTCGTTGCTCAGAAAACACCAGATTTTTGGCTCCTTCAACAAGGTATTGATTTATTGAGCAATTACTGTGCACCAGACCCAGCTCCACATTCCTCCTGTGATAGCTTATATTCACGAGGGAGATAAATGAATAAAACAAAACAGTCACAGTGAAAAACTAGGGTGCTGTGTTAGCAGAGACCACCGGGAGGTGAAGGCCTCTCAGGGGCCATATTTCTTTGAGCTGAAGAATGACTTCAGGCCTCAGCCAGCAGGGCAGGGTTGGCAGTGAGCCTTCCCGGGAGCAGCTGAGGTGAAGCCCCTGAGTGCAGAAGGGTCCAGTATGCTCAGGTCACACAGGTAACAGGAAGCATGCAGGAAAAACGCAGGTGCAAGGGAATGTGGTGTCAGACGAGCCTGGAAAGGCAGTGAGGGCTGGATCACTGGGAGTGGAGAGCGCAGTGGGAGGCCACTGAAGGCTTTTAGAGAAGGGAATGAAAGTCTGGCTAACATTTCAGAAAACTGCCCGCTCTGGAAAGTGGATTTCAGAGGGTGAGGTGAGATCATGGAGACAAAACTTGAGAGGATTTGCTTAAAAAAGCAGAGAAACAACGGCTGATGGAGAGCGTGTTGGGTTCACGGAAGTGGGCTTTGGTTTTTTAATGAAAATACTGTTGTGGGGAAGAATTAGGGTGTAGGCCAGAGGTGAACGAATTCAGCAGAGACAAAGGGGAGAACAGAAAGAGGGAAGTTATTGAAATACGCTGCTGAGCGGAGCAGTGGGCAAGCCAGGAAAGGTCTTCGGAGCTGAAAGAGGCCCCGAGGCGCTGTTTGTACGGCAGGCATCATGGACTAGCTGGGCTGTCTAGCCGTGGTGTGTCCCGACTCCTGATCTGAATTAATGGCCCATTCCCTAGGCAGTGCCACCCACTCCCCTTATCCACTTCAGCCGCCCAAGCCAGCCTGCTGGATAAGGAGCGTGGGCTTAGTTTTTAGCTTTAGTAATGATACCTGACAAATACTGATAAGAAGCGTGGGCAGGCGCACACAGAGTCGATGGGACTTGTCTGAAAGATGCTCCCCTGGTTGGATGAGTGCTGAGAACATGTGGGTGGCATCAGCCGAGACCCAGAGAGAGCTCTTGAATTCCAAGCAGAGAGATGAGACGACCCAGTGAAGCTGGCTCTGACCTCAGGCCACAGGAACGTGAAAACCGTAACGGTTGCAGGTTGCAAGTCACAGGCATGTTGCAAGTGGTCGGGAGGGAAGTCGCTAAAATCAGGTGTGACTAACCTGGGCCTGGACTTGCTAATCTGTGGGCGAGGGTGGCAGCAGTAGGAATGAAGAGGAAGTGACATATTGAGGGATAGTGGAGTGCAGGGGAGGGGAGGAAACTGACAGGATCTAGTTGTCGGTTTAGATAAAGGGCAAAGTAAACTGAGAGGCAGATGAAGGTGGCTTTGGGGGCTTTTAGGCTTTTTAGGGTTCCTGGGCCGAGTCAGAGGATGTCAGGAAGAGCTGGGCGTGCTTGAGCTTCAGGGAAGCACAAATTGTCTAAAAGGAAAGTGCGAAGCGTTGAGCAGTCCATGGTAAAGACAAAGTCATGTCTGAGCTGCAGGCCCCGCCGTGACCCCCAGCCTGACGGCGCTGGCGGCACAGGGTGGGTGAGCCTGCCTCCTCTCTGAGGGAAGGAGTGAAGAGCGGAGTAATGAGCATGAGCGGTTTTGAACTCGAATGTGGTGGAGATGGAGGCACTGGGAGGAGGACAGAGACCAGTTCCAGGGCTTTTATCTGAAGATGATTTTGCTGTGTAATTTGGAAAATCAGTCTCTTTCTTCAGCTCTCTTCAGAACACTCAGGTTTGGCAGATTCTTTTTAAATTTAAAAACCTGCCTCAGAAAATAAAAATCCAGCCTTTTACCTTGTTATTCTGCTCTGCTTCTAATACTGTAAATAATCAGAGGAAGGTGCCTTTGAGCGTTACGTGGCGAGCGTGAAGTGTGGTTGTCGCACCTCCATCTCCCAGTCTGCCTCGGGCCGTGCCTCCCTCTCACCGGGAGCCTCTGGGTCTGCTCCAGTCACCTGCTGCCGCGCGATCCGGCTTCCAAGCTGCGGGCCTCTTAGGCTCAGCGCAGGTCTCCCCAGGAGGGACAACCCCCTCGGAGCCCCGCCACGACTCTCCCCTTCGTGTGGGCTCCGTCTGCTGCAGCAAATCCTTATGCCAGTCGGGAGGATTCAGTCATGTTTGTGGAAGGAAACGATTATCACAGAACCTGGAGGAGGGAGGGGGCAAGGCCCACATTGCTGGCTCTTGCCCTTGAGCTGTAAATTCTCAAGGACTCTCTTATAAACCTCCTAGAATCACTGTGGGAAATCCACATTCCATTGGAGAGCAGTGTAGGGTTATCAAATAATCATTTCCAAGACCTTCACCAACTCAGCACTGACACTGAAAAAAACTTCAGCATAAAACTACTGAGCAAATCTCCATTTCAACAAGGTTGTTTTTCTTATTCGGCACAAAAGAAGTTAGCTTTCCACAGCTGGCATGTGCAGAATGCCTCCTCTCCCCTGCATGTGCCCAAGCACGCACAGCTCTGCATGCCCACATACATACACACACCGAGAGTGCCTTGGGACCATGATTCTCTTCCGTGGGAGGAAGTACCAGCCATGTGCTTCAGACCCACCGTGCCTGCTCAAGTTAGGTTGCTGGAGCTACGCTGCAAGGTCAGCTGTTGCTTGGATGCACGCTCACCTTTAAAACACCACGTTGCCTCAAAGAGTGTCTATAGAGTCATCTTTTTTCTCTCCTTCCAGAGGGCCAATTACGAGTGGACGCCAATATATCTGTGCATCACCCTGGCGAGCCTCTGGGGGTCCGAACTGAAGTGAAGAACCTCAACAGCGCCAAGTTCTTGGCCAAAGCGATAGGTGAATGTCAGCTGTTACTCCTCATGTACTTCTTTGCGTCTGTGGTCTCTTGCTGTGTAAGGAGCCCACCCCAAATCTTGGTGGCTACATAATAACCATTGGAGTTGCCATGCGAGGTTCTGAAGCCATGCGAGGTTGGGTCATGGAAAACCCTTACAGCCCAAGCAGCTGAGGGGAAGCTTGGAATAAAGAACAGCAGAGCTCAACTAGATAACTTTTTTGACTTAAAGGTCAAGAAAGATTTCTAATTATTGCCTGACTGTATAAAAGGAATCAAAACATTCTGCTCAGTTACTATGTTGGTTTTTTGGGTTTCTTTTTAGATTATGAGATTCAAAGGCAAATCAATGAGCTTATGAATGGAGGTGAAGTTCTGAATGAAACTCGGTCCTTTGATTACAAGCTGGGGTGAGTTGCTTCAACAAATACCTGAGCGCAGCGGGACGGGCTCCGCCTGGGCCCAACCACAGAGCAGCCGAGTAGCCTTGAGGAAGGGCCTCAGCGTCTCTGCACGTCCGTTTCCTCATCAGTGCGCTCTCCAGCGGTACTGTACGCTCTGCAGGGCTCGTGAGAGGTTGAGCTTACCCAGAAGCCCTCCCCTGACTTCTGCCTCCCCCGCTTTGCAGCCAGACTCTCCACTTCCCTAAATTGTACCAGACTTAAGCTCCACCAGCTTAAGCTAGAGGTCAAAGAAAGCTTAGAGCTGGTTGCAGAGACACCTTTTTAGGTTGTTAAGATAACTTCGATCCTAATTTCCCAACTCTGAAATTTGAGGATATTATGCTGTTAGCAGGAAAAAAAGCTTAAAAGTCAAAGCTGGTAAAAGCTGGAAACATTAAAGTAACTTTTTTATTATCATTCCAAACATTTCTCCTTTAATATTTTATAAATATTCACGTAAGTGTCCCCCAAGGAGGGCTTGAATCGGCCTGTGTTCCCTGGTGCTAGCATATACCATGTAGCATGGCACATGCCGCGCACACACGCTAGTATACACAGTGTATATGTGGTATGGTACATGCAGTGTAGCAGACACGAGCCAGTTGCTTGCAGTATTTGCTTAATGTTTTCTTATCTGTTGCAGGTGTACTGTGTCGATGAGAGACAAAGAAGGAAAGCAAGACTACAGGTGGTTACTCCCCTTGTCAAAATGCTTCTGCCTATTTTGGGCTAGGGCATCTTTCAGAGCCCCTTCCAGATCAACATGAGGAGCCTGGGTAGCTTTTATGAACTACTTTTTATTATTGTTGTTCTCACATGGTGGAAAATCTAGGCTTCCTGGTTTATGTACACTGAGAGGAAGAATAGTTTCCTTGAAATCTCAGGTGATGCTATTTCATTAATAAACAAGCGGGGCTTCCTGGGAGATCCATAAATAAACCAGGTAATAAGAACTGGCTTCATATAAATCGAGCCTGTCTTATTTTCCCCATTATGTTTAGCAGATTGCAAAGGTGCATGGTTGACACCCAGAGCTGGCGAGTGTAGCCCACCCTCCCTTTGTGCGGTCAGGAGGGGTCAGTGTCGCTGTCGCTGTGGACGAGGGATGGATGTAGCATGGCTGTGTGGGAGAGAAGCAGCCCGTAGCTTAGAGGGAAGGCCCTTGAGGACCCCCCTCAAGTGTCTCTAACAGCTGCCGCCCTCTGGGTCCATCCTGTTCTTCCATGAACATCTCGGGTCCTCTGTGCTGTGCCCTTCTCCATTTAGTGTTAGGAGCCAGGAGTTGGACTCTCGGCCAGTGGCTCCTTCGGGTTGACAGGATTCGGGAAGCTTCCTGGGTTTCCTCTTGCCTTCAAAAGTCAGACTGACCCAAGCCCAGGCTTGGCATTGAGAGGATGGGTTGCTTGCCCTTCTGCTCTCGTGCCCAGGCCACCGTGGCCGCTGCGCTGCGCTGCACCTGCATGGGCCCAGTGGGCGGAGGGAAAACAGCAGTGCTGGAATAGACTAGAAGGAAGACCTTTTGTTTCTTGAGATTATATGCTATGGTGCAACCTGCACATTTTTTAATGTAATTGACTTTCTTCTTTAGAGTAGTTTTAGGTTTATAGCAAAACTGAATAGAAATTACAGAGAGCGCCCATGGGCACCTTACCCCCACTCACCCCACCCACCGCCTCCTTGCATTTGTGCGGTACGTTTATTACAGCAGACGAGCGGGTCTGAGCGCCTTATTGTCAACGGGAGCCCGTAGTTTACATTAGGGCCCGCTCTTTAGGTTGCGCATCCTGTGGGGTTTGACAAGTGTATAGTGATGTGTATCTCCAAACAGTGTGGTTTCCTGCCCTGAGACACCCCTGTGCTCCGAGTATCCCCCCTCCACTCCCTTCCTGTAGATGTTGAGGCCAAATCCATTCTTTGCCTCTTCTTCTCAAAGGAAAGTTTTTCTTTCTCTTTGACTGTGCACTTATTACACAAATACTGCTAAAAATAATGGAAATTTTAAAATAAGGACTGTCATTCTTTTCCTTAATTAGTAAATTGTTCTCACTCGTTCCTGTTTTCCCAGCTGTGTCTGAGCTGCATCCACGACTGTCTAGCCCACTGTGGCGTCAGCCTTTGTCCCTAATCTCTGGCTCACAAGCAGGGAGAGTGGCAGGCTTCGTGGTTTGCACCCGAACATTTACACTTGTCATGACCAGATGCTGAGAAGTGGGGGGCGTTGATATTACAGGACATAAAACACTTGCCGGTGACCTGGCCTCGAAACACAGAAACTTATTTATTGGTGATAGGTTGGGTTTTTTCCCCCATTAAACCAAATACTCCAGAATCAGGCTCCGTGTCCTCTCTCTGCCAGGTTTATGCCCGAACCCAACTTGCCCCCGCTGCTGCTGTACGACTCCGCGTCCCTGCCCGCCAGCGCCGACCCGCAGCAGGTGATCAACATCGACCGGATTCGGGAGCAGCTCCCCGAGCTCCCCAGCGTGACCCGAGAGAAGCTCATTCAGCAGTACGGGATGCTGCCGGAGCACAGCTTCGCCCTACTGGTAGGGTGGCTCAGAGACTCGAGCCCGCTGGGCAGTCTGGGCACACGCCACGGGGCTCTGGGCAGGGCGGGCAGACTTCCTCAGTGGGAGCACAGATGCTTCTGCGATGGCCTTTGCTTGTCACCCTATGGTCACACCCAGAGTTGAGGTGGCATCTTGTGTCCGTCATTTCTTCTGTAGCAATGAGCTTCTGCTCAGGCAGCCGTAGAGACTTCTGGAAGAGCCTGAGTGTCACGATGGGTGTTTTCCTTGTGTCCGCAGATGAAGGATAATCAGCATAAGGGTTTCTAATGTCTGGCAGTGTTGAACCGTGATGGGTCTGGCAGGGAGTGAGGTTCTCACAAGCCAGTGGTGGGCCTACCAATTGTGGAGGAAAACGTATTCCACATGAACGCTGAAAGCTGACTGAGGAGCGGGTCCTTTGAGGCTCAAGGATGCGGCTAAAATGCCGTTGGAGAAGCTGACACCACTGAGACCTGCTTAGGGCTTTTCCATCCTTCTTAGAGCTGCTTGGGGCTTTGCAATTTCCTGTGTCCCGGCAACGGCCAGGGCTTTAGCGGAGCGTTTGTTGTAGTTTTCTTCTACTTGTCTGTTAGGGAGAAAATGGGAAGTTTTGCTGCGGCATCTTCCAAGGACTAGATATTTGCCACACTCGTCTTTGGAGGCAGCAGCACCTATGGAAACTGGACTTCTGCATTTTAACAGATAGATAATAAATACACAGGGAGGTTAGAATGTGCATGTTGCTGCATTGATTTATATGCTTCACTAACAGCAACTCAGCCATATCTGGCACAGGGTAGGCAGTGGAATATTTGTAGATAGCACCTAAATCTGCTAATTTGACAACTAGCCGGAGAGCCTCATGTGAAAACTCTCATTACTACCAGTGACGGTCAGGGATGATCAGCCAGTTACTGTCCCGTGCCTGGGCCAAGCTGCTCCCTGGCCCTCTGAGCTGCGTCTCCCTCGCCCTCACTCTGCAGCGGTTCTCTCTCTGCATGTTACACCTGGTGGCTCTTGTTCCGCGCCTCGAAGACAAGGGCTATACACCCTCTTGCTCTCCGAGACTCAGTGCAGACGACCTCATCAGCAGTGCTGGATGCCAGATCTCTGTGTGAGTCCGTCAGTCAGCACCTCATCCGGAATGCCCTTGAACCTGAGACTGAAACCTCTTCATAGCTCATGTCTTTTTCCTAGGTCGATATAACAAAACTGAGTGTTAGTGTTACGTGTCTGCCCTACCATTTTAATCCCTTGAATTTCCAGCCCACTTGAAATGAACTCCAGCCTAAATACCAAACGCTAAATTTTAGTCCCCAATACGATAACATTTGCTAATGGACATAGGGGACAGGAGGACAGGGGCCAAGGCCATCAGCCTCAAAGATGCCCACTGCCTCTCTCCACTTGGCCTTCATAGCTGGACAAAGACCACCCTTGGAGGTAATGATGAACCCCAGTTTGGGGCCATTTCTTTGCTCAAGACAGTGATTTCAGAGAATAATTCACTAAATATATGTTAAAAATTCTTTGTTCTGTCAACGTTCCTCATAGAGAAGTGCAGGACTTTTCAGTCTTCTCTCAAGCAGACGGTCTTTCCTCACAGAAGCGAGCGTGGAAAAGCGCTATCTTCAGAGCCGCCCTGCGCGCCTGTCAGGGCCATGACGCCCCTCCCTGAGTGCACGGTCTCTGAGGACAGGGCATTTCGTATCAAGTTTCTTTCCCAGGCTCCACCCACGTGTCCTCCCTGTTGCCAAAACCTGGGGTGCCTGCGACAGCTGAGGCGTGCACGCGCCTGAACACACAGGTCAGGGCCTTTGAGCTACTCAGTTCCACGCTGTTATTAGCACCTCAGATGGAGCAGGTATGAGCAGGGACAAAGATAGTTTAAAAAGCCGTTTCTCTGTGTTCCAGAACCTAGCGCCACAGCGAACCGACCCCAGTGCAGGCCACGTAGGCAGGTGTGTAATGTAGGGTGGGGTCAGAAAAGGCAGAGAGAGCCTGGACGGGATCCGAGGGGAAGACTTCAAACAGGAGGCAATTTTTGAGTCATTTTTTGAAGGGACTTAATTTGTAAAGTCTTCAAAATATGCTTATTTGTGTAGCTTCCAGATAATGCATTAGGTGATCTGTTGTTGTTGTTTATGGTAAGCATTGGTGCTTGAAATTTCCAAGATGAGTGAGGAGAGAACTCAATAGGAACGGGGAAAGAATGATTCAGACAAATTGTTTTCCTGAAATTAGGCATCCTGAGCTCTTTATGACTTTGTAATCATTGGAAGCTGAGTTACTCATAAAATATCCGAAAATGATATGTTCGTGTTTTTTCTGCCTTCATCAGAACACAACAGATTGCTGAGAAGGGCAGATGCACAAATCTAATGAACCATCTTTCAATTTAAAGAGTGCCCAGGAGTATTCATTAAATAAATAGCAGTGGTGGAGGTGTGCCTTGCAGAGCTCCAACTCCATGCTCCGTGCCTTCAGATTGCTTATTGAATTAAACATTAAGCACACACCCACCCCACACACACGCCCGTACCCACAATAACCAAAACTTCAGAATTTACCTCTAGACTTTACCGTATTATCTTACTGGGCAGTGAGCACTAAATTATTTGTCGTTAATTTCTCTTTGACATGTACAGAGTTCTAATGTTATATCCCATTCTCTGCCACAGTGGCTGGCACGTAGTAGGCCCTCCACGCATATTTGTTCAGTGCATGACTGAGCACATGGGCACTGTGACAATATTCGTGGAAGTGCTGGGAGAAGTGGTGTTTCTGATTAAAGCATCCCCGTTTCTGAAGGTCAGAGACATAAATCACTCTTGTGACAACCCAGGAAATCAGAGAGTGATACGCATGTCCGTGAACTCTAGGGGAGCAGACCCGGATTCCTACTTCAACCGTGCCCTGTACCATGGCCAGATGCAAGTCACTTGGTCTCTCTGACTCCTGGATTCCCCGCTGGTCTCATCAGACATTAAAGCAAATCTGCATTCTCATTTTCTCTCTGAAATCCTCGGGATAATCCCCTCCCAACAGAAAGCATGTTTCATTATTTTTTCCCTCTGGCCACATGAAAGGCACCTTGCCCAGCTGAAACTTCAACCTATTTGGCTAACTTTACTTCCCAATCTGGTGTCCAGTCGCCTTGATTTCTAACCTTACATATATGGAGATTAAGGACAAGAAATGTGGAAGCTGAGATCAGATTATTAGGCTTCTGAAAAGTGACAGTCTAAGAGCAGAGCGAGTCCCCTGAGTCAGACTACCCAGGAGCTATTATGAGAACGAGCAGGATGGTGGGCATGTGCGTGCATTTCCTCAGCTCAGAATCCCAGGCCCAAGTCCGTGGCGCTCCCCTGTGTGGAGAACCGCGAAGGAACTCAGGGCAGATTTCGTTCTCCCCCTTTTTACAGCTGAGAAACAACCTCTAGCTGATGTCAGAGGTAGGGAGCTTCCCCATGCCTACCGGGGAGCCGGGCTGAGTCCCAGGATGATGTTTCAAGTTCCTTCCCTTTTGGGCTCACTAATAAGAGAAAATAGAATATTTTTTTTAATATTAATGTTTTATATAGTTCCACTGATGCTTCATGAAGCACCGCTGTAGACCGTCCATTCATTTAAAACTTCTGACCACCCTCTCTTGGTTTTGAAGATGCCAGGCTGCCCTATAAATAAACATCAGGTGCTGTCTACTAAATTTAGTGAAAATCAGTCAGCTCCAATGAAAAGCAGAAATTATGTTCATTTTCCAAGTAGAAAATGTAAGTCAGAAAAGAAATTTTGCTTCCCTTTGCAGCTGTCTGGTTCTCCCCTTCAGCTCTTGGCGTCCATCTCATGCCTCCTTCTGAGTTGCTGAGAGGGTCTCTGCCCGCACGTGTGTGCCCGCCCAGCGGCACAAGGGGGTCTCTGCCCGTGCACATGTGCCCGCCTGGCGGCCTGCAGCCCGGCGCACGCTCACGGCACTCAGGGCAGAGCAGAGATGAGCTCACCAGCAGCAGCTGCGGGTCAGTCAGGAGAGATTTCAGTGTGGGCGGAGTCACGGAGGAATGGCGCACATGCCAGTCAGAGCTTCTCGACCTGGGGAGCCCACCTCATGCCCTCGCTGCTTTAGGTGGAGGAGCGCCACCTTCTCCATGGTGCGCTCCGCTCTCCTGCGTGGCCCCCGTGGGCGGCAGGTCTCAGCCTTGGCCCTTGGGAGCTGGGTTGGCTCTGCAGGGGTAGCAGGCGCTGTTACCCTCTCACTGAAGGAGAAGGGGGGGCGAGTCTCTTACTCCAGAGATGACAGACACAGCAGAAGCTTCACTGAATCTGAAAAAAAATCTAAATACAGCCATGCAGACTCCCAAGAATATTCAGCCAGGGAAGGAGCGCAGACACCAACAGCTGCTGCTCGTACCTCAGGGCCACTGAGGGGGAATTTCAAGAACCGCCTCACTTGGCCCCAGAGAGCGGTCGGGAAATGGGATGGCGACCCCCCAGACACGGCTGGTGCTGCCACATGTGTCTGGTTTCCTCCGTGTTTAGCCTCCAGGTGTGTCGTCTTGCTTGAACAACTCCATCTTCCCTGGCTGGTTATCCCCACTTCAGGTCCACACCCTTGTTTCTGACGTCATGGAAAAGGTCACGGTGTCCACGAGGAACTAAGACGCAGAAGAGACACCATGGCCGTGGTGGGTGGTCAAGTGCATTATGTTCCAAGAGTTGTGCGTTGAGTCTTTAACGAGCTGGAAATGGCCAGTCAAGTAATTTCCCATGACAAAATCTGTGTGTCCCCAGGCAGCACTGCTGTGTGGCCCATGGCTGGGGGGAGCACTGGAGCCATCTGACTTGTGTGAGACTGCCCGGACGTCTGGGGAGCAGAGCACCCTCCTGACTACGGCAGGGCGGAAATCCATGTGGTCAGCATCACATGGCCGTACTTCGGCTCCATACAATTTTTGAAATTGATTTTATTCTTCATTTTATAAAATTGCACCCAGTGCTGGCCAGCTTAATGGCGCTTTCTGTTAGTCTGTGCACCGGAAAAATAACCAATATTTTGTTCTGGTAAAATTAAATCAAAAGGTACAGCTTCTAACTCTCTCCCTGCAAAACCAACAATTCATTTACTTCCGATGCAGGCAGCAAGGGACTGTGGGAGGTGAGGCGCCTCCGGGCTCACCCCTCAGGGCCCACCTGAGCAAAAGCACAGAAGGAGTCACGGCCTGGGTGTCCAGTCCTGGGTTCTGTCCCTCTCCCACCTTCAAGCCTGACCTCCTGTTTGTGGCATGATTCCTCCATGGACAATTAAAACGTCTGCTCTTGGAGACGCACTACCTTGTGGCTGCGAGCTCCAGCCAGAAACCTGCTGTAGCTTGGGGCCCCGTGCCAAGCCCACTGGACATCAGAGACGCTGGACACACTGAGATGGGACGGCCATAACCAGAATTTTTGGACAACATGCTTTTTGCACCCCATTCTTGCAGATGGAATCTTCTAATTATGCCTGTCTGCTGTCAACCTTTACCTGAATTATTTGAATTTTGATTATCCAAGGGAAAGGCTTATTCCCAAATTGGTTTCCCTCAACATCTCTCCTAGAGTTAATGCATCTCGAAGAATATAAGCTCATTTTCACGTTAATCTAAACTCCTGGAGGTGAGAACAACCCCTGAGTTGAACTCAGATGTGTGTACTTCCTCGCTCTGCTAGGAACGGTGTAGCACTTAGGTCGTAGCACAGGTGAAATTGTTGCAACAGGATTTTTGTTCAGATTTTAGCAGCTCTCAAACCCTGCTGGGAACATGACCCAGATGTGGAAATTGTGGGGCCCAAAATAGGACTGCTGACTTCTGGGGCTGTGGCTCCCTTGAGGCCGGTTGGAGCACATTCACTGGTGCTCGTGTGCTTCTGCGGGTCCCGTGTTCTTGAAAGCGGCGTGGTTGGTTTAGGAGCGTCCCTGCTGAGGACCTGTGTGTGTGTGTGTGTGTGTGTGTGTGTGTGTGTGTCCAGATCTCCACTGCCCTCTGGGGTCTCCTGCCTGAATTTGTACCTCTATCCCAGCACTAGCACTTTGTTATTTCCAGAGCCATTTTCCACTAAGTTCTTGACTCTTCATTCTGTCTCACTGTGAGAAGTGCCTCATAACTGAAGAGCCTCACCCCACACACCTCCGCTGAAGCAGCTGTCGTCCGTCCACTGGCACAGGCCTGTCCTGCCCAGTTTGGTCTAAACCCCACATTGCCTATTTTGCAACACACTGCCGCCTTGTATGCTCGATAGCAAAACTATACGAGTGACTTGGGACTTATCTACTGTCAGAAGGTACTTCAGTGCTGGGCGGTGCATAGGGTGGTGTGCATGTGACTATCCTCTCTGATCTGCGAACAGGTGTGTGGCCTGCCGCAGTGGAGGTGCCACGTGATCCGGGCATACCTTGGCAAAGGCAGAAAGTGAACTTGCCATTTTCTCCTAATTTCCAAGCTAATTGCTGAGGGCCTTTGCAACATTTTTTAATATGTTAAGAACTTTGAACAGCTGGCAGCTATCAAATAAAATAATGGCAATGGTGGGAGAGCGCATTCTTTGGACGTGCTAGTTGTCTCACGCCGTGCCTGGTACTGGTAGCCACTTAGCTTCAGTCCCTCGGAAGGCAGGTACAGAGATTTCCTTCACCCAAGGCAGCGCAACCTGGGGAGGAGCAGACTGCAGAGGTTCAAGTCCAGCTCTGCTGCTTTCTTGCTGTGTGACCCCAAGCAAGCTTGTGCGTCAGTGCCTTCTGGAGAAGAAAGTTCTGCCTGACGGAGAGCACGCCCTGAGACCAGTGCCTGGTACCTTCCACTGTTGCTGAAGCCTGTCATCATCATCATTCTTGTTAGCAGCAGCGGCGGCCACGTGTGGGTCCCTGGGGTGGGCTGAAGATGCCCAGCAGCATCCTAAATGCTCTTGGGAGCCCTTCCCAGCCTCAGGTGCCAAGCACAGGCCCCTGCAGCCCAGCGCGTGCCCCACACGGACGGTCGCTCCTCGGCTTGCACTTTGTGGGCCTTTTCTGAATCTGCCACCAGGCAGCTGTCTCTCTCGGGTTTCGTTCTGCTTCTAAAGATAGCCCTGCCACATTTCTGCCCTATCATCAGGTTCCCAAGATGTGTGGCTTACGAAAAGAATGGCAGTTGAGAAATCCGCCTCCATCCTCTTGCAGCTGTGTAGTGTTCCGGCCTTTACCTGTTCTGAAGGTGGAAAGCGGCAGACCACTTTGGGGCGGGCATCCTGGTTCCTTCCCAAAGCAGGGGGTGAAGACAACCCCTCTGGTCCATCTCACACCTGCACTGACCAGCTGACAAACCCATCAGCACTGGAGCTTCCTGGCTGGGCCTGAGACGTGACCTGGCATTGGCGCTGGGGTATCTGAATGCTTTGGGAAATTTGATTCAAATGTGAAAATAGTGCTTCCTGGCCATAGAGCTATAGAGACTGTCTGCTGTCACACAAAAGACAGAACCCACCGTCCGCACTGCGCTAGCTGGCTCTGAAGGCACGCTCGGCCACGGTCAGCCAGGGCAGCTGCCGCGCTGGGCAGCTAGAGTTCTGGTGGTTCCACACCGGGTGCTGCGCCCCGCGTGCTTGTTGCCTTTGACAAGGATGTGAAGGGTCCCTTCACGCAGTGACCTGTCTGCACGGCTCCAATAGGGATTGTTTTTATTTAAGGGAATTCCTGGCCCACTGCCTCCCTGAGAAATCAGGTGGCCGCGCTGCTTGAGGGACTTGAGGCCATCACACCAGGCGGATGAGCCCCTCAATCTCGCAGGAACTAAGACAGCCTTCCTCTGAATGCCGTGGGTTTTCTCCTGAAAGTGGGCTCCCGATCCGAAGAGCCGGAGCAGCCCGACCCTGAGTGATTTTTCACTGATCCGTCGTCCTCCGCGTCCCGCAGCCCCCGCCCCTCGTGCTCACCCCTCACCACACAGGCCCTCACGTCCGCTTCCCATCATGCACTGAAACCCGGCTCCCCAGTGACGGCCAGGCCCAGCCGGGAGGCGCCATCACAGTGCCGACTCGAGAAGACAAACAGAATCTGACTGGCCGCGTCATCCATCCAGTCCAAAAACCACCCAAGGGTAGAGGAGTGGGTATTCATCACGTCCTGGCCACTCAGCCAAGCCTGCGAGTTCAAGTGCAGTATTTCTAGGCGGAGTGAGAAAAAGCCTTTCCTCGGCAAAGCAGAGCGTTCTGACAGCTCTTTCGCCAGCCGGCCAGCCTGCCTGGGGGAGAACAAAGGGAATCTGCCTGCCTGATGCGGGCCAGAGAGCGGCTTCCACATCCCTGGTGGTTCGAGTGTCGTCGCCGAAGTTTGAATACTTTTCCATAAGTTAGGCAGAGCTGCCTCTGCCGCGTCTGGATTTGCCTTTATCTGTAGTCAAGCGCTGGCTGCCAAGGTGGCCTTTGCCCCGGTTTAGCATGAGCAGAATAACAGCAGGGCTTGAAAAGAGATTCAGGAGATGATTGTGGGATTATTCAGTAGGCTTGTCACCAGAGAATTTATCTGATACAAAGGGCATGTAGGTATTTTTATTATGGAATTTCTGCGTTAGCACCGCTGTGCCTGTGTGTATCTAGTACAGCTAAACTTTCAGAGCATTTTTGTTAGTCTGCCTCATTTCTTCCCAAGATCTTATTTTTCCCAGAAAGTTCTTTTAGGTTAGTGAACGCGTTCTGAGAGCAAGAGTGGGGAGCCTCACCTGCAGTGAGCGCTTATAAAGGAGTAGTTCAAGGCAAGTGGTTGGATTTGAATTTCAACAGGTAGAGGAAATCTACTACTTAAAATGTTTTCTCCCTGTGTTTGGAAATTTCAGTCCCCTATGTGAGCAGAATAAGCTGTTCTCTCTTTTTTAACCAAAAAACCAGGGCAGGCTTGGTCAAAGTCGTGGGTTCTGCAAATCCGTCTGAACTGGCAGGTGCCTAGCACGGGCGGGCGGTGCAGGGGGTGACCCGTGCAGAGTGCTGCTGGCGCTGCTCGCACTTAAAGGGTGGCATGGTGCGGCGGGAAGGAGCGCCCACCCGTGATTTCTAAGAGACGGCTGGGGGAGCCATGGAACCCCCCCACTGAGCGCCACCAGGCAGCCACCAGTGGTGCCTCGATTTGGCCCTGCTGGTAGAAGGAAGCGCGGCCTGACTCCCGGAGCTGACCGTCCAGACGGGGTGCAGTTGCGTTCTTCAGAGTCTCTGGGATGAGCCACCCACGGATGCTTCTCACAGAGCTGGGGGGGAGGGTCAGGGTCGGGTGTGGCCGGGCCATGGAGGCCAGGGAAGCTGCTTCGACTCCCCCCTCATACGGTGTAACTGGGTCCCTGCCCGTCGTGTCTGTCCGCACCCTGAAAACCATTTCTGTCACTACCCAGGATGATGCAAGATGAACATGTTGTTGCTTTTCCAGAAAACTCTCTTCCTTCTTGATTAGCTGTTTTCTTGCCACCTTATTCTCGCCATCACTACACCCCCCACCCGTACCCCCCCAAGGACAGGCCTGGAGAGCGTAAAGCCATCACGAGCCGCAGAAGGAAGGCTGTGGGAGGGAGACAGTTTGGGGGACAGCGTGTTTGCCCCCTCGCGCCCATACAGTCCGTGGTCTCTGCATCGGTCATGCCTTGAGCAAATGTTCTGGAAATCACAGTGATGGCAGCAGAAGTCGGATACTTGCGACAGGCCGAGCGCAATCCGAGTTTTCCGGTGTCGTCTCTGCGTTTAGGAGACGGTGACTCAGTGTCTCGAGGAGACAGGCTGACAGTCTCAGAGCTGCCTGCAGAGCGCTGCGCTCCCTCTTTCGGAGGCTTTATACCGTGTGTTTTCTTTATAGAATGAAGTCGGCCTACTGGAGTTCTTCCAAAACGTGATAAAAGAAACTAGGGCAGAGCCCAGAATGGTGACCAGCTGGGTCCTCAACACTTTCCTTGGGTCTTTAAAGCAGCGGAACCTTGCTGTTAGCGAGAGGTGAGTGGGGCCTGGGCTCTTTCCTCCTTTATGATGAACGTTTTGCCCAGAGTGGATGAAACAGGACGGGGCTCATTGTGTGTTCCCTGGGCCCCCTCAGGCTGTCCTGACAAGACACACCATCCCTGTGAACCCCCCGTTCTAAGGCTGTCCTCCATCGTGTCTGAAAATCCGCTCATTTGTTAAACCTGTCCATGCCATCCTTTGCACTGTGCTGGGGGCTGGAGCCTGAAGATGAATACTCCATAGGAGCTCTGAGGTTTGTGGGGTCCCAGGCCTGCATGCCAGCCGCCCGCCACCTCCGTGTGACCCAGTTCTGCTAGCAGCACAGGGGTCCAGGTTGCATCACAGGGGTCCTGAGCAGAGGAACTGTTGGGGCATCTCTTCAAGGTGATGCCAGTTGCAGCCAAGCCCTGAGAACCAGCGGAGGCTGTGAAGTGGTGGGGAGCATGGGCACTCCCAGTGAGGCAGCCTTCCTGGGACACCCCGAGAAAGCAGGCACAGGAGGCGCAAGAAACCCCAAAAGAAAGCAGAGATGGCTGCAGTGGTGGCCAGGCCACCTGGAAGGCTTTGGGTGCCCTTGTCGGCCCCCCTTGACCACAAGCACACTGCGCCTGCACTTTGGGTGCAGGGAGAACTGGGGGTTTTCGCTCAAGAAGGAGAACAGCTGGTAGGAGCCGAGGGCGGACAGAGCAGAAAAGTGCACTGACTACGGGCGCCGCTGGGGAGCGGAGGGTGAACAGGACCTGACCTCGAGGCCTCGGCCTCCTGGGGGGACTGTTTGTGCGTCAGTGTATCCTGTGCGACAAAACGGGGCTTCCTGTTTAGGACTGTGTACAGTACATTGGGAACAGGGAGGTCAGTGTAGCCAGAAGAAGCAGGAAGGCTCCAGAAGACGTGGTGTGAGGAAATAGAAACCTCAGCTTTACATTCATGGTCTTCCAGATCCCCGGCCATGGTGCCCAGGGCCTCTGAATTTTAGTCTTTGAAGAGACCTGAGCCCTTCTGGTGCAGCCCCTTCATTTAGCAGGTGAGGGAGCTGACGGCCTAAGCGATAAAGTGATGCACCTCTGGTCGCATCACTTCCAGATCTTTATATGTTGACTGTAGAATTGGGGGTTCGCTTAGCCACCATGTCGGTAGCTTCTGAATTAGCCTGTTGGATAAACATGGAGACCCCAGTACTTGCCCAGTTTATAAGCTCTAGAACCCAAAGGAATACAGTCTAAATCAAAGTGAACTTGGTTGTTTCAAAGCCAGGTAAAGAGGAAGCTAAGCAGCAGTGCCGTTTTAGAATTTCCAGAGAGCCGAGGAGCCACAACTACACCTTCGCAGCTCGGCTCCCTACGCAGCTGAAAGAAATTGCAGCAGGACTGCACATCCCAGGCGCTCCTGGAGCAAACCTCATTAACGAGCAGGCTCAGCCGCCGGGGCCAGTGTGCCAAAGCTGCAGTAGCTGCAAAACGAGCAACAGTTTCAGGATGTCGGGCAAGGAACACTAGCGACAGATTGGCAGGAGCGGACGCTGCAGATCAGCATTCATCTTTGGAGCCCTCCAGAGAGGGGTGTTATCATGGCTAGCCCGCAGGATGGCAAGGCAGGCAGGCGGGGCTTGGGGCGAACGCTGGGGCAGGCAAGCGACTGCAATATCAGCTGGAGGTTCTCGGGCTGCAGGAGACCTCAGCGTTCGGAAGGCGTGATGTCAAAGTCACAGGAGGCGGAGAGCGTATCTGAGTGGGACCCCAGGAGTGGAAAGTGATGGAATTAAGAGCAAGTGTCGGGGGCTGTGGCTTCGAAGAGGCGGCGGCACCGTAGAAAATTCTGAATCTTGGAGCAGCTGATGTCCTATGAAGTGGGAGGTGCAGGTGTGAGCTGAAAAGGGGAGTGGACGGTAGCTTGGGGCGGTAGGGGTGCTAGGGAATTATTGAGACGAACAAAATGTTTGAGCAGGAAGAGCCCCCTGGAGGTCTGTCCTTGCGTCTTCCCCCAGGAACTTCCAGTGCCCTGTTTTAGCAAAAGCAGTGGAAGTGGACGCTGGGCCCCTGAGGCCCTTGGGGGCTGAGATGGGCAGCGCCTCTCACAGAGGGGGCGGGCATGGCTGCAGGTGTCAGGGTCTCTGCTCCTGGAATCCAAGCCAGAGCGGCAGTCCTGAAAGAACGATAAGGGCCCCGATGAAGTTGGAAGGATACGTGGCCCACACCCTCCTCTCCCCAGAGACACGCATCGCGCGCCTTGGGTGCCAGGTTCTTCGCTAGCAGAGGCACGTTCACTTCGTAAGCCAGTGGTGTCTGGCGGCAGCAAACAGCGGCTTGCGCCTCTCCGCCGAGCTAGTTCAGACCGGAGGGCTTATTTACCTGTGGATGGGCCTTTCAGGGCCAGTGTGCCAGGGCTGCTCTTCATCGCCACCTCATTCGCGGTCAGCGCTGGCCTGTCGGGACGCAGCGTAGGCATCGTGGGAGGAATTCCGTGATGCGGTCATGGGCCTCCTGTGTCGAGCGTTGTGGCTGCAGCAGGACTGAGACCCGAAGTGCTAGTAGGTCAGTGGAGATCGCTCAGAGCGCAAATGATAACCTACCAAGTGAAGGTCATTAGGTGCAAGGTAACATCTCCAGTTAGGTGGCATTTCTGTTCTCCTGTGTCCTCACAACCCTCCTGCCACAACTGTGTGGGAGTCAGGCTCCCCTCCTTGCTCTAGAAATCCTGTTCAACCGCAGTGCTTAGAGTGGATCTTACAGTCCACGCTCTGCTTCTAGAATGGCAGAGCAGCCTCAGAACCTGCAGTTCTAAAAAGTCCACTTCCTTTGGATGTGTCCGTATGGGTGGAAGTTGGAAAAGGCTCTCCGCTGAGTGCCCAGCCCTCAGCCCCTCCTGTCGCGATGTAGTCCGGGTGTCCCGGCAGTCCGGACGGGACCTCAACAGCCGCGTGCTCTCCAAACCTGACTTCCACTCGGAACTGCCTGTCCCCGTACTCTGGGACAAGCAAACACGTTGGGCCACGGGCTGTTCTGAATAGGGCTGTTAGCCCTGATGAGGTTTCTGTACTTGAACCAGAGCGCAGTAACTCAGATCTAGAAAACTTACACTCCGCTGGTCTGGGATCCATGGGAGCTGACATAGGGACTAAGTGGTAGTTTCTTTTTATTATCTAAGAACTTGCAAGGAAATTAATCGTGAATGATGGGCACTGAGATTTAAACAGAAGGTGTTTTCCAGTGGCACTAAGTATTTCAAAGGCTTTCATTTACACAGACACACTAACGTGCCATTTTTAAGTCACTCCTGTCTATTTAAAACTGGTCCCCGGTGACCTCAGAGACGGCATTTCATTAGCCTCGTTGCTGCCTGTCTTCAAGAGCAGCAAAACCACCTATTTTAAAAGAGAGTGTCTGTAATTCAGTCCTGACTTTGCACTAATCTGGGTGCTCGCCCGCAGTCCCTGCCCCGCCTGTGAACTATTGACCTTTCGCGTGTCCGGCTGCACCCTGGCCTTCCACGTCGTGGGCCCCTGGCAAATAAGTCACGTCCCAGGAGTCCAGAAGGCACACGTGAGCCTGCAGGACGAGCCGTGTGTGGCGCCCGCGAGCACGCTGAGGACGTGGCTGAGCGTCATTAAGACAGGCTCCAACAACTGAAAAGAATTTATGTTTGCACAGAAGCACTCAGAAAAGTGGCTTTGTTAGCGATTTTGCTTGGAGTGACTTCAGGCTGATCTTTCCGTGGAAAGTATTTAATTACTAGATTGGTCTTTTCTCTTCTTTCCCATCATGGCTCATGAATTTTGCAGCCACCTCCTTTTTTTTGACTAATTAAACTGAGCAGTTGTGTGTTGCTACAACTTCTGCCAAACACCTGTTCTTGTTGGGTGGTAAAATAAAGAAAACAACAGTAGTCACAAAAACGTGAGACCCTAAAACAATACAAATCGATGGCGCCCAGTTGGCCTAGTGTCTTCATCGTGGGTGTGCGTTCAGCGCTCTGAACGACCGTCAAGGAACTGCTGACAGTGTGAAACGTGCATTTCTTTTCTCTCCTTCTGGGGCCGCTAGTCCCATCACGCCTTCCGCACTGGCCGAGCTGCTCGACCTGCTGGACGGGAAAGCCATCTCTTCAGCGGCCGCCAGACAGGTATGTCCGTGCTTCCTGAGGCTTCTGACTGCTCCACTTTCAGCCCAGAGCTTCTGTGCAACGCTCCAGTGCTGTCTCTCGGTGGACTTTGTAACCGAAGTGTTAAATGCTTGTAAGTGCCACTCTGACACCGAAAGGTAGAAGCATTTCATTTAGCAAGTGAAGTCAAGCTAGCACGTGCGGCGCAGGTATCTGCTTCTGCTCTCGGCCAGCCAGGGGCGCGCTGCTTTATGCTTGGCGTTGCCAAGAAATGTTTCCCCGGCATCAGCTTAGGTAAACGATGGTGCCTGGTCTCCTAGTGCTTCCCTGCCCTCTGGTGCCTCCCTCCGCAGCCCCTGCCCATGCGGGCGCCCGCGCGTCCTGGTGGTGGGTGGAGGGAGGGTGAGGCAGCTCCACAGACGCTGCACACACGTGCCGGGTGTGAAGACTCAGAGAAGTAGTGGCCTCTGCCTCACCTCCACCCCCACCCGACAATCTCAGGGCGCCGAAAGATTCCTGGACCTCGGCACACTCTTACAAACCAGCTCCCAGAAAGAGGAAGAACACCCCGACACCACCTGAGATCTCAGTTTCAGCTACCACAGCCGTCAAGGCTTTAGCCAGAAACTTAATGTTATTTTAACGGTGCTTTTGCATTTAATATTTATACACATCGACAGCAGTGGCAGGTTACAAAGTGAGGCTTTGGAAAAGCGAGTGCTGGTGGCTAATTATGAGACACCACAGAGCAGACGCTGCTCTGTGCAGTGAGACTGGAGACAGGAAGTAATAAGGGCTCTGTTTACCCACCAAGTGAGGCTGTCACCTACAGGGACCGCGCCACATTTAGGAGAGATTTGGGTTGCCTGCATGTCAGAGGAATACAAATGTTTATGACAATGCTCAGCAAAAGCAGAAAGATTGGCTGGCCTGAGGGCAGAAAAAAACTATTTGTGTGTACATAAGAGCAGATGAACTGTAGCAGTTGAAATGAAAGAGGGAAAAAATCCTAGTGCAGTGAATATGATCATTTCAGTGGGAGGAAGAGATGAAAACTGCTGGAGGTGCTGGCAGCTAGTTCGGATACATAGATACCTTCGGATGCTATCAGCTGCCGGTGAATCCTGGCTTCTGTGGGGCCACCACACAAAATAACAGTCTGATTAGAAAGGAGACGAAGGTCCTTAGCTACACAAGGGAACCTTTGTTCCGCCACTGCCTTGGGGCTCTTGCCTGTCTAGTTTTCTGCTGTTCTGAGAAAATCACTTACTGATTTTCTGGTTAAAAAAAAATTACATTTGTTCATCATAAAGAATTTAAGTAATGCAGTAATATAGAAGGATTTCTGAATTCCGCCACCTTGACAAAACCTCCATTAATAGTGGATGAACACTCCAGGCATGTCATACATATAAGCCCCTGGAAAGATGGATTGGTGGATGGGCAAGTGCGAGGAGAGAGAAATACTTTCGTCAGAGTGTACTTTTGTTTTTCACCAAGTGTACAGTCCATTGGTTTTTAATACATTTACATTGTTGTACAGCCATCATCACTATCTATTTCCAGAACATTTTCAGCACCCCAAAAAAATAAACTCCCCACCCATTTGCAGTCACTCCCCATTAGCTCTGTGCCCTCGGCAACCGCCACTCGACTGGCTCTGGGTCTGCTCGCTGCGGACATTCACATGAGCAGACTCGTACCGCTTGCGGCGGCAACTCTGCCTCCTCTGGCTCAGCAGAAGGATTCAAAGTCCGCCGCTGATGGGGCACGTGCTGGTGCTGCCCTGCGTTTTATTCCGTTGCATGGAGTACCTGTTATCTAACCATCCGTCAGCGGACAGCTGAGATGCTTCCAGTTTGGAGCTATTATGAATTATCCTGCTTTGAACATTTGTGTCCAAGTTTTTAAGCCTATAGTTTCAAGTTTCCTGGACATAAAAATGGAGTTCCTGGATCACACGGTAATTTTAGTTAACATTTCGAGGAGCCACCGGACGACACCGTTTTGTAATCCCTGAGCAACGAGGGAGGGCCCCGCCCCTCTTCCACCACACCCTCACGGCACCTGTCTTGTTTGTGCTTTTTGTTGCCAGTGTCCTGGCAGGTGTAAAGCAGCATCTCATCATGTCACAGTCATCGCCACTGAACTTAACAGAAGGACCCACCCAGCCCTTCCTTGGGGTTTAGACCCCTGACTGACAGCCGAGGGGCTCAGGCAGAGACTCCAGGGCCCGTCCCTGACGCTTCCTCTGACAGAACTGTCACCACAGTGATGGATGACCAGGGTGGGGGGGAAGTCAGCGCAGTAGCTGCCCCTCAGGGTGACCGGGACGCAGGAAGAATCATCCTGTTCCGAGAACATTCAGAATTCCAAAGAATCTCACTTTATTCTAGTTCTGAACCTTGATGCAGCTCTCCACTCTGTCGCCTTTAACAGCGTCACCCTTTATCTTCGTCACACATCTCCCTGTACCTGCCTCTCAGGTGTCCCCAAGGCTTCTGAGATGGACAGCCTCCTCCCCTCAACACCCTGGGGTCCAGGGGAATTAGGAGGTGGCTGCCATGAAGCAGCGCTATTTTTCAGAAACACAAAAAGAAATTCAAAGATTCCGTGTCATCGGGACAACAGAAGACAACATCAGCGTCAAGCAGCGGTGGCAGCTGCCTCCTCCCCCCAAGGGCCACCAGACTCCCAGAGTCAAGGTCACGGCCCCCCTGCAGCTCACAGCCCCGGAGCCCTGAGCCTGGGGGCCATGAGGGCGTGGGTGGCATCCCTGTGCCGAGATGGCGGGGTGGCCACTCTGCAGGGGTTGTCTGGCGAGCGCCTTCCGTTGGAGTAGAGCCAGACTGCAGCTCCGGAAGGATGGAATCACATTTCAGCACGCAGTGTGCCGTCTAACCTACTTCCTCTTGTCCACTTTGGAGTCTGCTTTAAACAAAGTCACCCGAAACCATTTAATGTGGAAAATGTTGTAAGTCACCCAGTAAGGCTGTGCCATGAATGATGCTTGATGCCTTTTGCTCCATCTAGTGCCTCTGCTCTTTGCACGTTTTACTGTGCCCTGCTGCTCTCAGGGGCTTGGTGTCGATGTTTCACGCTTTCTAGACTGACCTGCACAGCATCTGCCTTGGCCCAGGGGGACTCCGCTCTCTGTAACCGTCTCGGCTCCCGCCTGCCACCTCCTGTGAGCGGGTCTTTCCTTCCCGCTCGGACCCTGAGCGCGACAGTCCAGACAGTGACGGGGGCACCGGCCTGCTCTTCTGCCTCCCTGCCACCCTTCCTTCCAGGGACTTTAAGAACAGCTTATGAGAAATCACTGGGTAGCGGGTGAAAGGGTCTGTGACTCGGGGCCACATGGCAGAGCGGGTGGTCAGTGTGTGACCGCACCCCAGCTCACGTGACCATATCATCTGAGTAGCCACGGGAGGTCCAGCCCCACACTGGAACCCCACTACACGTGTGTGAGGTGGGGGCACAGCAGGGCCTGCGGCATCGCCCCGCCCAGCCAGAAGTGGCTGCACTTGGCCAGCACCTCCCAGGTGGCAGCTACACAGACACAAGCTGAGAATTTGTGCTGCGAGGAGACTGCAGCCACAGAGGCCACGTTTGTAGCGAGACAGCCAGGGGACCCCCCAGAGCCGAGCCAAGTTGGCGCTCCCCCTCAGCAGCTCCCACCCTGCTGGGATGGAGCTAGGAGCCCGTGTCCCAAGTAGGAGGGACAGAGGGCTGGACACCTGCAGTCTGGGTGCTGCCTGGGGAGCTGGGGCTGGGCTTAGGGGCTCTGACTCCGAGAGCAGAGACCACTGTAGCCACCGCGGCCAGGCTGTTGCTTGAGGCCACAGAAACGTTTCTCTGGCCCTGCTGCTATGCACCCCTGACCCTCTGCCTCAGGTTCTCAGGGAGCATCCAGCCCCCCTCTCCCGTACTTCAAAGTGGCCTTCCTTGCTTTGCCTCCAGTCTCTTGAGCACTGTGGCTGGGGGGAATCCCCGGCTGCCCCCACGGCCAGTGCTCAGGTCATCCTGACGGGCAAGCCCAGCCAGGTTGTGCCTGCGGGTCCCGGCTGCTGCGTGCTGGGACAGACCACGCAGGAGTGCCCGCGCCTGCGCCCAGCCCCGGCCAAGAGCCCGTGGTTCCTGTGGGGCACTACTGGGTGGATTCCTGAGGGACACTCTGTCCCGTGTCGAGACAGAGACTTGATTTCCTGAGCGCTCCGCCCTGGCCCTGAATGTTAGACGTGTCCAGATAGGAACCTCTGCAGGAGACTATGCAGAGGAGTAAACGCTGGCCAAGGTCAAAATAGCTACCAGTGAGGGCGTCTGAATTAAATTCCTGTAAATACATTGATGACTATTAGGGCTAGTTCGTTCCCGTCAGGTACTTTTGCACTAAGTGGAACAAAAGCAGGAGCAAGTCATTTATACGTCATAGCCGCAAATGTTATAAAACAAAAGGACGGGAAGCAATGACGGCAAATCACTCACCTCGGTTGCCTTGAGGCGATGGGCATGGCGGTGACTTCTCTCACCTTGTCTGTAGTTCCCTACTCTCTGCAGTGAGCATCCAGTACTGACCGTCACCATTCCAAAGTTTTGTCAAATTTTCAGCGTAAATTCAGAGAAAGGGACAGAAACATCAGCCTGGCTCTGGTGGCCCCAAGGGCCACACGAGGTGCAGACTGTTCTGTCCTGCAGCTTATGCGTTGGTATTGGTTGCGGGCGGGAGGTGCTTCCCTGCCCGTCACACGAGGCCTTACTCTCCGTCAGGTGGAGCAAATGCTGAGGCGCAGAGGCGGAGGCGTGTGGCTTCAGTCTTCCGGAGCACAGGGACAGGTTTGCCCCAAGCAGCAGGGCCGTGCGGTGGCAGCAACCGAAGCTGCTGCCAGATCCTCCCGCGGCCCGACAAGGCACAGCCAGCGTGGTCGCTGATGGCGCTGAAGGCACACTGCCCCTGGGCACCCCGACACCTGTCGGCGCATGTGGGTCCAGACTGGGGGAGGCTGCCCCGCGGAGGCTCCCAGCATCCGCCCTGCGTTGGCTTTGCTGGCGTGGCCCCAGAGGAATGGCGCCCTGCCAGCCGGTGTGGGGCAGGGTGGCCATCGCGAGTTCAGGGTGCAGGCCCAGGCAGCCTGAGCTGAGGAGGGGCGCAGGGGGCTGACAAGTGGAAGCCCCTTCTAACGTTCGCTAGGATGATGGGTAACAGGGAGAACCACCCCCAGGAAACACCTCCTTTGCAAATGTTTTCTTTTTTCTTAAAGCTTGGAGTATGGCTGTCATTTTTTAAGTAGAAACACACACCATTAACTGTTAATCATCCTAGCCGGGTTCAGGTCCAGCTTCCCACCCAGCTGCAGGGGATACAGGCCCCTGTGGATTAGAATTTGCATTTTCAGTTTTCCTGTTGCTATCTTCACCACAGTCATTTTCTTGCCTCGCTGAAGCTATGTTCCCCTGCAGAACCAGTTTTCAGCTCAAAGCCGTGGCTGCCTCCTGCAAACTGTGTGGCCCTCCTTCACCAGTGTCCTCAGGTCACGAACTCACCAGAGTCCACAGAGTCCTGGCTGGCCATGGCTCCCGGCAGCAGGGGCCTGTGAGGTTCCTGGCTCCCCAGAGCCTCTGGGCCGCGCAGGGTTTGGGTGAGCAGAGAGGCTCCGCCATCTTGCAAGTCAAGGGTTCTGTCGGGAGGGAGTAGCTCGGCACCAGGAGATTCCGAGTGTTCCCGGAGCCCTCCAAAGCAGCTTATTCTGGATGCTTCCAGAGAGGCAGGGTTCTGGGCAGGCCCACCCAGCTGGAAACTCATTTGCTGCTCTCACAGGAGCACATGGGGCTGGCTGAAGAGCCCACCCCTCGCTTCTCTCCCTCTCCCCGCGACTGTAGGTGTTTGAGGAGCTGTGGCAGAGTGAAGGGAAGACGCCGGCGCAGATTGTTTCAGAAAAGCAGCTTGAGCTGATGCAGGATCGAGAGGCCCTGGAGCAGCTCTGCCGTGCCACGCTGGAGGCGCATCCTCACACGGTGACTGTCACAGCCAGTGTTAACGCCAGGCGGATCGCTGTCCATCTGGGCAGATGCGTGAGGGGAGTCCAGGGGCCCTCAGTAGATTTTCCAGGCTTTGATGCTCTCGGAACAAGGCGCACAGGCACGCAGGCAGCGAGGCGGGCAGGCTGGGGAGGGCGGCTGGGAGGCAGCCAGGCAGCTGAGCCTCCCAGCCCTCCACGAACCACTGTGCTTCTCGGGGCTCTCTGGTGTTTTCTCACGGTCTCCCCTTTTGTAATCACATCCTCTCGTAGCCGTCCTTTCTGAGTGACGCCACCCTTACAGCCCTGGCCTCTGGCTCAGGTGCACACACTTACGCACGCCCACCCCACACTCCAGGTGTCCACGGCCAGGCGCACGTGCCCGCGCCCACTCCCACGCGCTTCTGCATTAGCACCGTCAAGGCCGCAGGTGGTAGCCACAGAGGCTGGTGGCACAAAAAGCTTGATGAGTCACTCAGCCCACAGCCAGGGACCAGGACTGCAGGGGAGAGTCAGGAGCTGCCTGCAGACCGGCCGAGGACCTCCCCGAGCCTCCACTTCCCACTCACCTCAGAGGCACTTTCCAATAAAGGCTGGCCCAGTTTTAGCAGTAATTCCCTAATTAGTCAGTTTTCAGGAAAGGTTGAGGAAGGTGACTGGTGAATGTGGAAAGTCCAGCTTTCCCTAGAACCCTGCCTGGCGCTACCCACAGGGCCTTCCCCCAGCCACGAGACACCCGACCTCAGGCAGGCCCCCTTCTGCTTGTGGGGGAGCTCGGCTTTGTAAGGGGGACCTCGGTACAAAGCCAGCAGGCATGACTGCATAGAGGGGAAAAAGGAGACGCTTTAGCTTCGTGTGTCAGAGGTGAGAGAAAAGCAGAAAGGAACATTACTTGTAAAGTATGGAGAAACTCCTTCACAGGAGCACAGCTGAAAACCAAGTCATTTTGTGTTCTGAACAGGGAACAAAATAGAAAAGCTAAAATAAGTCTCTCCCTGAGTCTCATCAGATTGTCTAGAGAGAGTTTTCAGCAGGGAAAAAAATAGCTGGCATCTCGTTCAGAGTAATACGCGCCCACCGGCCCGCTTGCCGGCCCGCCCGCCCATCAGCCCACCGGGGCACTAGCAGCTCTGCGAAGAGCCGGAGAAGGAAAACGAGCCGGCGTGGGGTCTCGCAGGCGCCCTCCGCTGCTTCCCCCGTGACCATAGACACACTCGGTTTCCACTCGTTCTGTGCGCCTGAGCTCAGGCCCTGGCAGCCGCTACTGCCCATAGGGACGCTGCAGAGGGGCCTGGGCAGCCGGCCCCGGCAGTCGGGTGTTTGAAGGGCACCCCCGCCTCTGCTGTGCCACCCAGCACCCCCAGCGCCGCCCCCACGCCCGTCTCCTGCTGGGAGTTGCTATTTTGTCGATGTGTTTTCTAGTAAAGGTGATTCTGGGCAGGGAGTAGGGGCAGGAAGTCACTGGGCTTCAGGGCCTGCGGAGCGCCCTTCACTGACTACAGGCCTGACCACTCCTGGGAGGGAGCGGCGCCCCTCGTTCGGCCGGGAGCGCATGTCCTCATGTCACCGGGGGCCGGCTTCCCTGCAGCACTCGCACCTGACACACCGCCAGCTCCCCTTGTCCATTTTGATCAGATGGCAGGGCAGACACAGCTCCCCTGACAGGGGCCTCAAAACCTCCTCCGAAGCCCACCTCTTCCCCTTTTTCCTTTTTCTCATTTTATTTCTAATAGGAAAAAAAAGACATTTAAGTCAATGTAAACCTTCATTTAGAATCTTGAGGTTTCAGTCTCTGTCTTCTCCTCTAAAACGTCTTTAAAGGTAATGGATGTGAAGAAGGGAAACCCCCGAGCCGTAAACAAACTGATTGGGTTGGCCCGAAAAGCCACTCTCAACCGAGCAGACCCGCGGCTGATCAAGGAGATCCTGGAGAAGCAGCTGTCATCGTGACACCCGCCGCCGGGCTACTGGGACAGCCGGACCGCGCCACAGGACAGGTGGAGCCGAGCCCCTCGGAGCCCACGCCGCAAGGAGCCCCCCCCCCCCCCGCGCCCCGACTCCCCTTCCACCCACTGCCTCCGATGGTTCTTCAGTGCGGGCAGTGGCGGCTAAGAAACGTCACCTTTAGTGCTCATAGCTCAGAATGGTCCCCTGGGAGCACCCTCCCACCCCCAGCAAGCCTTTCATGCAGGCGCCCTTCCACACAGCCGTGAGCACGGCCCAGGAGCCGGCGTTGCTGCAGGTGCCGGGGCTGAGCAGTGGCCGGGGCGGCAGCGCACAGGCCCGAACACAGCGTCACTGGGATGAAGATGCTGGAGGAACTGGCCTGGGGAACCAGCTCCTTAGGGCGTCTTGCGAGGGTGGGAGGGACTGACATCTGCCCACACCCTGTGAGGAGTCCCTTCCTCTCCCTCCGGGACCCTAGGAAGCAGAAGTCTGGTGATAATTTTTGTGTGTATGAAGAAAGACGACAAATTTTTCAAATACATTTAATGAATAAAATATATACTGAATATCACATAAAAAATTAACTTACACTTCAAAGATTGTGCAGTTGACAACTCCCCCACCCCATCCTCAGGTCAAAAAAAGATAAAAAGAAAAAAGCTGTAACATTAAACTGATTTGTTTTGCCTGGAAAAATGAGATTATAAACTAGTAAATCAAAGCATTGACCTCTTAAGAGTAACCGCGGTGCTGTCAGCAGCCCCCGATGGCTGGGCGCCTTCACCCCGTCCTCGCGACAGTAATACTGCTCCTGCGTCACGGTGCCCATGCTCCTTACACGCGTCTGTGACCTCTGACCCACAACACTCACAGGCTGGTTTTGCAAAGATTGTTTCTTAAGAAAGCACATCTCGAGGTAATGGTGACATAGGCAGGGAAACCAGCTCTTCGGATGCCTGACTTTATACTGAATTCTCCAGAGCTGGGGCAGCTCCGTCGTGAGTGGTGCTCCCTGGCAGCTGGGAAACATGAGGACACGGGGCTCCCCCACACCCGTTCAGCAACTGCTGAGTCCCAGGTTAGAGGCAGTGGCTGAGAATGTCCCTAAGACAATGACAGAAGCGGCCCCGCCCTGCCCAAACACCAGGATCAGAAGAGAGTCCGGGTGGGCGAGAGGCAGGGCTTAAAGAAAGACGAACTCTGTGGATTGGTGACTGATTGCAGGAGAAGACATCACACCACCCAGGAAACCATGTGCCCTAGAATCAGCCGCAGTGCTGAAAACTACTGGGCCTACAGGGAAAGTATGTCCATTAAACTCTCTCTCCTCCCTGTTAAAGCGTGTGAATTACAAACAGGCAAAGACAGTCTCTGAAATCTGGGGAGACCATACCTTGTAAGAATAATGTTTACTTTTACAAACCCCATTTTCTCCAAAGGTCTGGATTCTTACTCATTCAACTTTACAGAACGCATAGAAGGATCTTACTAGAGCATTTCAAATCAAGGGGGTACCGAAAATGGGGAGTAGGGAAGATTGGGGGGAACCAGAAGACTGGGAGCCAGATAAAATAATACGTCAAGTATAAACTGTATTACGGAGTGAGCGTTTCGGGAGGAAAGTGCCATTGCTGAAACACTCGATTGGAAACACTCGATCGCTACAACGCTGACATCCTGCTACACCAACCACCTATTGTCTTGAAGGCCCGTCTCTGAAATCCCGAAAATCAGACTGTCGGGTTGTTAAAACTGCTAACAGGACCAAAAAATAAAAAAATCAAAGCACAGCTAAGGTATTTTACTTGGAACCTGACTAGATTTTTGAAAAATGTTTATGTAACACCCTAAGAAATTCACAAAGTAGGGCTCTGCTTGAAATTCAATTTTGAATACATCTTTGCACGTGTGTGAACTTAGCCTGGTTCTTCGCTGTTCCGGGGAGATCTCATTGGGACAGTTGAGTTGGCACCACAGGCGAGGCCACCGGGGTGGGGGTGGGGGTGGCTGGAATGCTGACTCACCGGGTCCACCTGAGCCCACTGTCACCGAGGTGCCGGCTGGCTCTGGACACAGCAGGACGTCCCCTGAGGAAGCTGCCCGGGATAGCGTGAGTATTCAGTGAAGTTAAATCTGTAAAGCAAAATTAAGGGAGCGTTTTGTGGGGCCTGCTGCCCGTGAGGCTGGCGTGGCCGGGTTCCGGGTGTCTGCATCTAGGAAGGGGCTTCTCAGGCTTACACATCAAGCGAACTGTGTGCCTACCTTTCAAGGTGTAGATGGCCCAGGACAAAGAACTTGGACCATCATTCACACCAAATTACAGCTGTTTTAGCTGAGCTCCCACCCTTTTTTGTGCTAGCTGCTAATCTGGAAGAAGGCTATAGAATTTTGAATATGGACACACTCCTAGAACTTGGAATTGGCTAATTCAATTATATAGTTCATGGCTATGACCCACAATTTACATTTTTCATTTCAGTTGAATTTAGCTGTACCGCTTCCAGGAGTCTACATAATGAGTATTACCAAAAGCAGCGTGCAAAGGCTGCCGGCCTTCAGCAGACTGTAGACAAATGCACTTTCGGGTTATTTGTGAACAGAGCTAGCCCTCCACTGTGATCACTTAAGTAAAATCATCACCAAGTTCCTTCTTTTCAAACACCGCCAGGGCACAAAAGGGCCGTGTTACGGAGGCAGGCTATTTGTATACTTCGCCCGGTAAAAGCCTGCAGATGTGCTGGAAAGCGCAGGTGTCTGCAGTTGCAGCTCCATGGAGACTGTTTCAGGCCTAAGAGCCTCCAACCCCCTGGCCAGGTTCTGCAGTGACATGGTCATTCAAAGCTCCCTGAGATGCCTGCGCCCCCTCCCAACTTCACACTCACAGCCTTGGTACTCGTGTGGGTGACAGTGGGCTGGGTTGACTCATCAGACAGGAACAAAATTCACAGTGACCCTGTGGGACGGGAAAGGTCAGATCTAGCAGAAGCATCGTCTGCCTGAGCCGAGGGACAGAAGGCCCCCCCCACCTGGCCCTGACCTCCTTTCCCTACGAAGCTTCCCCCCACTCTCCCACTCAGGCCCTGTCTCCCGCTGGCCAGCTGCTGGGTCCTCCAAAGCAGCACTGGCCTAGTGATGCCTGAGCATGGAGGGTCTCAGAGGCAAAATTACCCTAAGAACAATTCTAAATCTTTCAAGAGTGCTTTCTAAAGCACTAGGTTATGATGGTCTTCAGAAAAGCAGGGGGTGCTGAGGAAGTCACCTGCTCGGTGATGTGATTGAAGACTGGCGTTAAACTGGCTTGACAGTGTTCGGCTTTAAGCTGTTACCTGATAGAAAATTAGTGTTGTGTGATTTACACTCTGCCAGTGGGGGTGAGAGGGGACCAAAACTATCTTCTTAATGACTTAGAGCGGGTGGGGCTCAGCCTCCAGAGGACCCCATTTCCAGGAAGAGTGGGCTGCAAAGCTGGCCGCAACTCACACCACGTCACAAATCACCCCCGCCCGGGCCAGCAGCTTGGAGCAGCACGCGCCCGTCCTACCGGAGAGGGCTTCGTAAAAATGGCAGCACGACACCACTGCGGTAAATATGGGGCTGTAGCAATTCAACCGATGTGCCCTGGAATGAGGACCAGGGAGTGCTGCCCGGTGCACCTTCACACCAACGCCACGCCCACCCCCGCCCCCACAAAAGTGACTCAGGCACAGGGATGCAGACTCAGCAGGGCAGCCCCTCCCAACCCCACACTCTAAGGGTCCAGGTAATCAGCTGCCGGGCTGGTCCAGGGACCTCAGGACAGCTTCCAACCCTGAGAACACAGGCGGCCAAACGCACAGCCGACCCCAACACCGACGTCTCCGCCTCGCCAGAGCATGCTTTCCCGGAACACCCTGCCTCGTGTGTCTGCCTGGGCTGAACATCACTACTACATCTGCCCTAAATGAGAGCCACTTGCTGGGGATCAATTCTTCAGGGCCCATAAAGAACCGGAGGCATCCTTCCTCCACGTGATGGAGACATCAATTCCAACCCGGTGCGTCCGAGTACGTCCAAAGAATACTAAGTGGGGAGCACATCGTAAGTCCTCTGAATATCAGGGGAAGAGAGTTGCCAAAATCACATTTCTACTTGGCTGTGCCCCAGCCCCATTTCACGGCAGGCAAATTGTTCATTTACCCCCGTGAAATTGTATTTTAGGCTAAACTCAACCTAGGATTTCTTTAACATTTTGAAAACGTTTGCTTGGCCATTTCCAAAAACCAGTATTAAATATCCCAGCGCTCTGGTATGCCTGGCCACAAACTCAGTCTTGTCACTTGAGGGTGATGTTGTGACATCCCTGGGCCCCTGATTCTCCTTCCCACTCGGTGGAGACATAGCAGTGCCACCCTAAGGGACAGACCATCCATCGTCGTCCAACAAGCCTGGACTTGTCCCATGGAAACTTTTCCACGCATATCTGCAAGCAGCCCAGAGAGCTTGACATCGTCCCTCCAACACATCGCAACACATGGTACTTATAAGGGCCCCGCCTATTAACTTCATGGCTGGAACATTCCACGTCATTCCCAGGACTTGTTTTTCCCACTGCAGGGTTCCCGCACAGTCGCCTGCTGCACAGCCCCTTCCTGGCTGCCTAGATCGGTGCCCCCGAGCCCCTCGGGGCTTATCTCCTCCCGGAGCCTCAGTTCTCTGCTCACCCACTGCCGGCCTGTCCTCCCCTGGCCTGAGCCATCCTCACCCAGCCCACCTGCCGAGTCGCTCAGCTGCAAGGGTTTTCTGATTCTCTGTGATGTCTCCAGGTCAGTTTTCTGATTTCATATTGAAAAACCCTGGCCCTGAAGCTCCACAGGAGGCAGCTGTGATGGCTTCAGAACTACGAGCTGTTTCCACATCCTAACAGGACGTCAGGGAGGGCGATCGATGGTGTGAGTTTGCTCCCAGCACCCCACCTTGGGAACGAAATTTCCCTGCCTCTCACCCCTAACACTGGGCATCTCGGTCTCCTTTCAAGTCAGTCTACCTCAGCACCCGTTTCAGAAATCACAAAGCTTCTTCCTCAAAATCAGTCTTTTTCTCCAGGACCTTCCACAGAGGACGCTGGTGCTCTGTGACAAAGCGATACGGACTCGGAAGACTCGACCCCGTCACCAGACCATGGAGAGAAGTGCAAACCAGCCGAAAGCTAAAGAATACCTTTTCCAGATGTGACTTCAGCATTTTACATTCTTGGTGAAGTCAAACTGGAAGGCAAATGCTTGTGCAAAACGACGCTAGAAGATAATGAATCCCAGCCCGCCTTCCATCTCTGTTCCCCTTCCTTGCTCTTTACCTGAAGCCACCTGTGTGTGTAAGGGAGACGCGCAGGTGGTGAGACTTCGGGCGGAGAAGTCAGGCTGTTGGGCCTCGCCGCGCTCTGCTGCACCTCAGCTGGGCAAACCAGTTGTCACGGACCGACGAACGTGAAGCCAGAAACGTAGAAAGAACCAGTATCTCTGGCTTCTTGCTCGGACTCAGAGGCACCGCGAGGCTGCTGCTTGGAGTCGCGCAGCCCACGCCGCGTCTCCTGCAGTCTCCGCTCCGTGCTGGCTGCGTCTCTCCACGCACTGCCGCTCCAAGATCTCCTGGACGCAGAGGACAGCCTCTGCACTGCAGGGTCTCGGGTGCCACCCTTTCCCCACGCCCTACCTGTGCCGGGGACACGACCGAAGCACCCAGTGCAGGCTCCTGAGGCAGAGCCACCGTCGAGGCCTCTGGGCTTGGGGCTGCCCGCCTAGATGATAGCGGGGGGGGGGGGGGGGGCCCCGTTGCNCCGGGGGGGGGGGGGGGGGGGGGGGGGGGGCCCAGTTGCCCTCCACATAAGGAGGCCCACCTTCATCACCTGCTTCCCACCTGCCCCCAGGGGAGCAGAACTAAAAATCCACCGCTACCAGTTGTCTGCAGCCTCACTCCTCGCCCACAGGGATGCCGGGTGCTTCCCTTTGGGTGGTGGACTGAGGACACCACTCTCGGCATGCCTCTATCTCCTGGAGCAGGCTGGAAATTCGCGGAGGGACTAACACATCATGTGGGGCCTTCTTACGACCCCCCTTACTCAGCAGGCAGGGTTTCAGTGCGCGTGAGTCACCAGCAGGTTCTGGGCCTGCTCCCGGTGGCCTGTCTGCACCCACCCAGCTCCCAGAACATCCTGTTTCTCCACAAAGTGCAACTTATTAGACAAAGCAAACACAAGGTAAAGTGAGTGCCAGTAAAGTTTTTGCAGGTTGCCTTTAGTTTGCTGTGATCCTGTCACCCCACGCGCCACACTCACCCTCCCACGACAATCCCACTATGAAACAGCTTCGCAGGTGAATCTGTTGTCCATAAAACATTTCAGAAAGCAGTGATGGCTGTCTTGTGCAAGTCATATGATAGCGTGCTGCCCTCGTCTGAGCAGACTCCTAAGAAAATCAAACCGTTCGCACAGGCAGATTTCGTCAGTCTTCCTGAAATAAGGCAGTTTGCAGGCAGTGACGTGCTGACTAACGTTCTCCAGCAGCCAGAAAACCTCCCTGCGCTCCAGATCCTGCTGGGCCCACCTGACTCTCAGGCGGCAGCAGGGAGCGATGGACTTGCCTGCGCTAAGGCCACAGAACGCAAGTCCCGGACGGAGAACCCAAAGGAACATACGCCCGGGGCTCCACTCGCCCTCACGCTCCCCTCTGTGCCAGGGACGCCGAAGTGCCGAAGGCAGCGGGAGCAGGTGCGTGTCCTCTCGTGCTGCTCAAGAGGCAGCCTCTGAGGGGACGCCCCCAGCAGCTGCCGCACCCCAGTATTCTCGGGGTGTGACCTAAGCTGCAAGAGGAGTCACCCAGACGGGGGAGTAACAGCCAAAAACTAGGAGGAGGGAAAATCGAGTAAAGAAAGCCTGCAAAGGAGCGACCCGCTTATGTAAGAGACTTACATTCTATCAGCTGAAGGTGGAGCGACCCGGCCAGAGCAGAGAGGAGGTCGGCAGAAAGTCCCTCCCCACAAATCAAGTATTTTCAGGAAATCTCAAAGTAGAAATTTTTGTAAGCAGCTGTGCGTTTAACATTCGGTCAGACACTGAAACCCTAAAGCAGGGAGCCCTGTCCATGGGGACGCCTAGCAGCCGTCCTCCAGGTCGGCCAGCAGCTTGCAGCACAGGATGGAGTGCTCCTGGGCCAGGGCGGCCAGCTCCTTCAGGAACTCGGGGAAGAGGGCAGCAGCCAGCATGGTGTTCCTCACTGGCAGGGGCAGGCTGGGGGGTGCCCCGACCACCTTGGCTCTGTGCGTCAGGAAGGGCTGGAGCACTCTTGGGGGCCCATCCAAAAGGCAGTTGCTGCTTCCAGTCCTGGAAGCCTCCTGAGTGGAATCTGGAAGCAGAAAGAAGACCGTCACACAGTCGGTCGGGGGCAGCCTGCCACGCCTGGTCTCGGGCACCGCCCGAGAGCACAGATCTGCCCAGCCGCGCCCCTCCGCACGTGACAGGGCTTCCTCTGGTAGCCTGCGTGAGGCTGTCTGTGCAGAGACGGGGGGCACGAGAGTTACAAGACCCTTCGAGGGCCAGGGCACGATGGGAAGGAACCATGGGTCCCACCGCCGTCCGGCAAGCAAAGGCTTTGCCCTTGCTAGTTCCCTGGAACGTGCCCACGGCCTTGGCCCCCGAGGTGACGTAACAGCGGTGCCTGCTCCCGCCGTGCGGCCGCCGCAGTAAGCCTGGGCCCAGCGGCCACCCCACATCCCTGCAGCTCCTGCTCCAGCCTCAGGCTCCTTGTGACTGGCTCTTCCAGCCAGGACACGCCACCCTCTGGAGGGACGGAGAGCAAGAAGACTTGCCAAGGCTGGAGAGAATGAGGAGTCGGGTCCTGGTGAGGCCGCACTGGGCCTCCCCACAGCTGTGGGCATCTGGAGCCAGCGCCAGGTGCCTCCTGCCGCAGTTCAAGGAGGATGCCGGGGGGTTCGGCGTTAGTCTCAGTGACGCTGGTCTACGAGCCCAGACTTTAACCCACTCAAGAGATTTGCATTTTCATATCAAAGCAGTTTTATTAAAGGCTCGACTTCCCTGCCTATTTAATTCCTGAACATCTCTAACCTTCATAGACTTACATAATTATGCATGCCTTCTTCTATCCCCTACTCAAACCATCTCATTACTGCTTATAAATCATTATACTCAAGCCCTTCGTTATTTTGGCTGCTTTTTAGAATTCAGTCCCATTTTCCAACGCTCTTCTCAGAGTGTTGCTTAACTACAGTACTAAAAATTCTTGACATTTATAGTACTTTCCACATCTCACTACTATAGTCTTTAGTGTTAAAAAAAAAATCCTCCACTTTACTGCTTTAAATATCCTAGATGAAAGCTTATCATAGTTCGTGCCATAAAGAACTGGAAACGTTGGGACTGTAACTGCTGCTGCCTTTCAGAGGAAGCGCACACACGTGACGACAGGGTGTGCACCAAAGGACTGGCAGCTCTGAGCCCACGCCAACCTCGAGCCCAGCCCTCGCACCCACCCGAACTCTCCAGCCCGGCAGCTCTCAAAGAAGCTGATCTGGATGTCAGTGGGGACCGGGCACAAATTCCAGCCCAAGCTCCCTGCTGTCCCGCTGCTGTCCCGCTAGGGTGCCCGGCCCCAGCTCTGCACACCAGGCCTTCCTAGGCCTCAGAGGCACCCGGGTGAAAGCACAGACTCTGCCACGCTTTGGCTGGCGAGGTGCGGCACGTCACTGTACCTCCTGGACTGTCACGGCCTTGCCCGTCAAAAGCCCTCAGAGCCCTTGTAAGGATTAAATGTGCCAGGAGGTGAACCGCACACAGGCACTGCTTGATGGGTGCGAGCCAGCACAGCGCAGCAGTCAGCCGCCGACTGCACAGAGCACCTCCTGCTTCCTGCCTCCGCAAGCGAGCCCCGGTCTGGCCTTCCACCCCTTTAGCTGCCAAGGAAGTTGCCAAGGAAGGGCCCTGCCCTTCAGCCTTGCGTTGCTATTTATGCTTTTTCACCCCTACTAACTTGGAGAGTTCCGAGAGCTGGGCCCTCCGACTCTCCAGCACACTCCCTGAGTCACAGAAAGTCATCAGCATTTGCGGAATGAGGGAGGGCCTGGCCAACAGCAGGTCTTGCCTACACCAGAGCTCCCTGGAGCCAGTTCAGTTCCTCCTCCATCTCGCTTTCAGAGTCACTCCTCTTCCCCCTCAGAGGGCTTTTGTGCCTCATTTATCTAGCACATCCATGAATTTAAAGTGTCATTACTGAGGCTCATTTGCCCAGCTGGAATCTAGCAATCAAAGTTGTTTTCACTAATAAAGGCAGGACCGAGCCCAGGGAGGGAGACCAGGCCTGCTGGGGCGCCCTTTGCCCTTCATGTCTTCTCCACCCAGGGCTGGCCTGTCAGCGCCCCAGGCACCACTGTGCTCCCGACTCCAAAGCGAGGAGACCAACTGATGGTCCTCCCTGGCAGCCAGCTTACAATCCTGTTTCCTTTTCTGTAAGTCCTCTTCCTTCTAGAACTAGAGAGCCCTGAAAGGACTCTGAACATAAGTAAATACAAAGACTGCGATCTCTGCTGAGCCTCAGGGACCTGCAGCCTCAAGGATTTGAAGACGGTGGCTGGCAAGAAGCCCACCGCTCAGCACAGCGGCCCCTAGACTTCTGCTTCTGTCTGAAGCCGTGGTGGGGAGACCTGATTTTCAGCGGGGCTGCCAGGAGCGAGGGAACGCAGCGCCTGCGTGATGGAGCAGGTGGCCTCCATGCCCGAGTCAGGGGCCCGGTACCAGGTCTCAGCCAGCACACAGCAGCGCTGGAGAGGAAGGCAGGCGGGACGGGGTGGAGATGAATGTCAGACTCGGGAGCAGCTCTCTCAAAAGGTGCCACAGAAGGTTCTCAAGACTAGCACTGGGAAGACCTTAGGAGTCAGCAGAAAAATCCACAGCCCACTCACCACTTGGTCCGACTGAGGCAAAGGGAACAGCACACAGACAGCGGAGGCCTGCTTAGCAGAACCTCCACAGCCACGTCCCTGTGGTGGAGCCTGCAGGCCCACTGTCCACCTTCCCCACACATGGCTCTGACCGCACCTCCCACGGGCCAGAGCTTCAAGCCAGCCCTCACCTGCAGCGGAGCACACCCACCTTGCTTTGAAACCTGCCTTGCAGTGGCTAAAGGTGCGTCACAACCGCCGCCCCATGCCAGAAAGGTTTGAGAGGTGGAGAACAAACCTTCATTCAGGAGTCAGGGAACACGAGGCCCATGGGGGCCTCAAGACCAAGACCGAGTGGTCACACAGAGGCAAGAGCAGGCCCTGCAGGTTCTGGGGTCTCTGCAGCTTCCTCTAAAGGTGTAAAACTTGCCCGGAGTCACGTGTGTGCCTCTGGCTTTGGGCCTGTCTCTGATCACAGGCCTTTATAAGCTGAGGACTCTCTGCGCTGGTCACTGTCACAAAGCAGCCCCGCTGTCCGGGCGGAGATAGGGAAAGCCAGAGTGACACGGGCATTTCTGAGTCGGCACCCACTGAAGACAAGGCCACAGCTCAGAAGACAACTGGGCCTCGAGTTGGCCCAACCCGCGCTTAAGGCAGGCAGAGCAGGCCACTCTGCTTCCTGTCCAGACCGCCTGCACGCTCCACCCCAGCCCCCAGCCTGGCACCTCCAGAGCTGGTTAAAAAGGCAGCCTTGGGAACCTGCAGCTAAGCATAAAGCTGACCTCTCCGGTCTCAGTGAATGATTTTTCCCTCTAACGTACTAAAACACACTTATCATTGGCCTGAGAGTCTCTGAAGACAGAATAAAGAGAATGGATGCTTTCTCGGGGTGGGGCGGGCCAAAGACCGGCCCAGGATGAGCACAAGACACTCATTCCACACTCCAGTGCCCAGTACCCAGGCCGGCATGGCACAGCCCTCACCTCGCTCCTCCCTGAGCAGCTCTCGGCAAGGAAAGCGAAGGCCCCTGCACCCTTCCCACTGGGGCCGGGCCAGGTGTGAGCAGGCCGTCTTCCTTTAGCTAAAGGACACTTTAGTTCTCTGTTGGGTCAAAACGAAATTATATTAGATGGTCTGAGGGCCCAGGAGCCAGTGCAGCATCTGTGAAGCCAAACGAGGTGGCTGGGGAGATGCAGGAGACACGGGGGGCCCTGGCTGACCTTTGGTGAGTGCCTCAGGGGTCATGTCAGACACGTCCACGCGGAAGAGCAGATACTGCTGGGCCTGTATGAGGAGTCCCGGGAAGTCCCTCTCCACAGCCGCAAACTGCTCTATCTTGTTCTTCACAGATGCAAGGACCTGTCAAAAACCACATTAATGAAGTTAATGCTTCATCACAGATCCACCCTCGGTTTTCAAGCCGTCTCTGGGTGCAGCCTCATTGCAAGAGCTTCTCTGACTTCGGGCATGCGCTCATTCATAACTGCCTGGGCATTCTGGGTAGGGCACCCTCAAAACATCGAAGCAAATGAAGCTTTGTGTTTTTTCTAGAATAATCTAAACAACCAGCACGGCAGGGCAGGGAAGCAAATGAATTAGAACGGAGAGGCTGCTTCAAAATAACAAGGGGAAGGAGAAAGGAGCCCTGAGCTGCAGCGCCCACAAAGCCAGCTGGTGTGGTGCCGGCTCCGTGCATGTACCTGATAGAGCGAGCGGACGCTTGGCTGGAAGACCATGTTGGTGTTGAGTAGAAAGGAGCGCAGGAGGGGCTGGGGGTAGCTGGCGAGCTGGGTGATGATGCCGATAAGCAGCAAGTTCACATGCAGAGAGTTCTCCAGCATGTTCTCCAGCTTGGACAGGACCACGCTGATGAAGGGGCCTGCAGGAAGATCGCAAGGCTTCAGAGATGGCTGGGCACAGGAGCCAGCCTTCCTTGATGCAGGTGCCTCTAGAGCCACAGCCCCCAAACCAGGACAGGCCTGCCAGTGGCGGGGCACACACAGATGTGGCTTCAAAACCACAACGGTGGGCCTCCCTGGTGGCGCAGCGGGTTGAGTGCCACACTGTGATGCATCCGCAGCACTGCAGCACGAGTTCATTCCCTGGTCAGGGAGGGGACCCACATGGCGCGCAGCAGACCTTTCCTGCCTCACCTGCTGCTCCCCTCGGCAGTGTACTTCAGTCCATCTGCCTGTTCTGCTCCCCGCTCTGTCTCTGGTGAGTCCTCTCACCTCCCACGACTCTAGCCTGTACCCCAGCTTTTGTATGCATAAATAAACAAAAATCTTAAAAAAAAAAAAAAAACACAACGGCACCTGAATGGGTACCATGAACAGCAGAAAACTGTGCATGGGAGCTAAGACTTTGACTCCATGGGCAGTTTTAACATTTTGTAGATGATCACAGACCTTGAAAAGAACAATCAGATGACGAATTAATGTTTAAATAAAAATACACTTTTCCATAGTTACTGTATTTCTTGGGGTTGCCGAGGCTGAAATGCTGGGCCCTTGTCATCACCCGAAAGAGGGTTTCCTGCAAATGTCTGAAGCGTCAGAAACCTTTGGTAGCTATCCAACACTATCAAACACATACACACCGTGTTTATCGAATAGCAGCAGTATGAAAAAGGACTGCTTACCCCCAAGGAACAAATGACAAAGATGCTTGCCAAATGGCACAACAAATCTGGAAGACCCAGAAGAAGAGAAAGACAAGGTGGGATGAGGCCAGGGCAAGCCGGGGACCCCCACCTCAATTTTCAGATGAGAGAGAAGAGAAAGAAGGAACTCTGGCTTGGGAGATACAGTTTGGTGGGTCACAGTTTCCTCCAAAAAGAAAAGCCACTTGAGGACAACAGCAGGGCATCAAAAACTTAGACTAAAAGCAGCTTTGACTAATCTGGGTCACTGGAAAATTATTATCTTTATGTTTGAGTTCGTTAAATGGAGGGAAAGCAAGAATATCAATCTGGCATTTATCAAATGACTTGACGATGTTTTCCATTCTCACTATAAAAGCTGTCCACTCAGCAAAACCGACGAGCATTTCCTGTTTCCCCCAGCAGAGCTACTGGTCGTGCTGCTGAGCCCCGCTGTGTGTCAACGGAAGCACCTGGCTCCGGAGGACTAACTGTGGCTTGTGGAGATTTCACCGCTACGAGTGAATTTGACAAAAACATGCCTCATCACAAGCTGCTTCACTGAGAAGCAGCACTCGTGCCAGAGTGTGAAACCCTCTGCAAGAAAACAAGTCGTCTGTGAGGAACAGGGATGCCAGGCCTACACCTTGTACCCGCAGGCAAGTAACGGGGTGACGGCAGCGTTCCTGTCCCTGGGACGCAGAAGAGTCCTGGGAACCCCCTCCAAGGGGCTCTGAGTGCAGCACAGCCACCAGCCCCACTCTACCTGCGGGTCACTCTCCAGGGCCCTGAGGGGCAAGGGAGTCTTCAAATGCAGAGCTGTGGAGAGTCCTTGTTTGCAAAACACAGCTGAAGAGCTGGCCAAAGACACTGAGAAACTGGACTGAGACCCCGAAAAGCCACTTTATGGCAGAAATGTCACAGGTCACTTTCCAGGCGTCACAACACAATTCTGGCTTTCCAGGTCGATGGAGAAGGCAGTGTCCTCACGACCCAGACCCAGGCCTTCCCAGCCCTCTCCCCTGCAGCCCCTGGCTCGGCATCGACTTCCTCCAGGAGGGAGCAAATGCAGGCGAACCCGTTCATCTTTAGGAGGGCAGCATCTTCTGCGCAACACGTGTCCTAAGTGTGAGCCAGCAACTGGGACCAGCTGATTGGTCTCAGGCTGGACTTGGCCTCATCCGCCATCCTGTAACCATGAAAGTCACTGGCCATGCAGAGACCAGGGCGGGCAGTGGCAGTTTATTACTACAAAGGAGGCAAAAACAGCATGAACCCTATGTCCTGCAGAGAGTAAGCATCATCATCTCACTTGAGTGGCAAAATATTAGATCAAGGCCAGTAGACTGTCATTATAATCCACTACTGACTTTCATTGTAACTTGTTAGGCCTGGGCAATATATATATATATTCTTTTTTTTTTTCCAAATTCTTTATTCTTGATTCCTAGTACGGAAAAAAAAAAAATACTGCTTAGCAAAGATGCAGTTGCTAGGGAAACTGGTAAACAGCTGAAAATCACAAAACTCAGCTGCACTCAGAAAGTCACAGGTGTATACAGGGTTGGAGGGGGTATTTTTTTCCCTTTCAGGAAGATAACTTCCCCACCCATGAAGTAATTTTCAGTGTGATTAAGACTATCTCCACCCACGGGCTCCCTGTCATTTCCCTCTGCTCAAGGCCCCTCCTCCAGCCAGATCCCCCCTCCCTCCTGCTCCAGACTCCAGCTTCAGTTCGGCCACTCTCACCTTGGAAATAATCCTGCGTGGGACCTTTACCTCCCCGCACGCCCCTCCCCACCAGCCCTCCTGAAGCCAGATTCACCATCATGCCCTCATCAAGATCCAGTTACAGTTTTTCTATTTTAATAGAGAATAAAACGATTTGAACATTCCCCCTCCAAGCAGTATAGAGCTCTCTCCTCCAGGAGTATGCAATACAGGCCTCCCGCTGCAGGCGGGCCCTGCTGGCAGATGCCGGAGCATTCTTCCAGAAATGTTTTATGTGTGTAATAAAATATAATTGAATTGTTATTAAAAACACTCATTAATCACTTCTAATATGTCAAGAAGGGATCTAAGCACACTTTCCACCCATGCATCGACTTACTTAGGTTCTCAAAACCACCATAGGAAGCACACTTATTATTTATGCCCAGTTAAAGATGAGGCAGAATGCTCAGTGCACACAGACAGTCAATGAGAGAGTCACAATTTTAATACAGACCATCTGTTCCTGGGGCCTGGATTCTTAACCAACACAATGTCTTGCTTTCCAGGTCAGTGTGTATGTGTGCGAGTGATTCAGAGAGAGACTGAATTTTGGTCTTCTAAAAAAAAAAGGGGTGACAAACTCTACCTTGCCTTCCACTTTCTGTGTCACTGACTCTGGGGCTACATTCTGAGAAGCTGCACGAGGTGGCTTTGCACGGTTCCCAGCTGGCAGAGCCCCACACAGGTGGGTTCTGTGGAAGGACCCCGCTGTGTGCCTGTCTGCCCGTGACTGAGGGCTCATCAGGCAGAGCGTGGCCACACACTAGACACGTCCCCAGACGAGCCGCACAGAGCTCCCGCCTCCACGTCAGGATGGCAGGAGACTGTGGCCCTGGGTGTGGTACTGGGGAAGCAGGCTCCCGCCGGCGGATGCCTGGCTCATTGGTCTTAGTCCACGATAGACAACGCTGCGATGAACATCTCTGCAGCCACCTCTTTGTGTGAGCCCAGCTGTGAAGACACCCGAGGGGCAGGAGGCACCAACTCTTCCTTGCTGGGTTACTGCTGTCCAGGTCCCTCTGTTCCTTCCCCAAGGTCCTCCTGTTCCCTGTGCTTCCCTTGCCTCTCAACTAGGAAGAGCGAGATTATCTAATCTTTTTACTTGTGATTGACTGGTGGGATTTTAATTAAAACCGATTCACAATGAAATGTGACCGCAACTAGAACCTCAACTCTTTTAGTTGTGGAATGAAAAGTTTTCTCCCTCTTTAAATAAATGTTTGGGCACCAGCAAGTAGATGAAAAAAAATAGTGCAGGAAGGTAGGAGCTCCCTGGAATCTCATTAAGTCTGCCTGGCTGCTTCGGGTGCCCCAGGCGGGTGGGAGCACACGCTGCTCCCTGCTTGCCAGGGAAGGACAGGCCTCAGGGGGTTGCTGGGAGTGCCCTGTAATCTTTAATAATGAACTCCGGCCCCACCCGCAGCATCTCATCTGTCCTCAGAGGGACAAAGGGAAGGTGAGGAAGGTCAAGGTCACAGGACTGGAAGTGCCAGAGCCAGGATCCCCCAAGGCCTGACTCCAAGGCCACCGTCTTGACACTCTGATGCCAGCTTCTTGCCACCTGAACATCAGGCGGGGGCCCGCCCCTTCCCTGAGCTGGCCAAACCCTTATGCCAGCTCCCTCTGCACCATAATCTGCAGACTGAGCGTGCAGATGGGCCATACTTGACGCTTTCTGTCCCGATTCTCACCGATCCACTGATGGGAGATGCTGCCCTAGCCATCCTTTGCCACCAGGTGATCTCCACTCGCCGGGTAGCGCTGGAACACACCTTTCTTCAGTGGAGCCTGACGTTCATGTGGGTCTATGCTATTGGTATTTGGGTGAAGCTTTTTGATTATCTGAAACCAGCTCCCAGGTAAAGGCACAACTCGCGCCAACAGCGTCGGGTACAGGAGCACAGCTCCAGTCTCCGAGTATCTGAGCACCTGCTGGTGCCGGGGCCAGGGCTGGGCGAGCAGAGAACACGCCCACGCCTCGCAGAGCGCCCACTCAGGGTGGGAGGGACTCGAACTTGTTCTCAAAATACATAAAAACAAAAGGCTAAGGAGGAAAACCAAGCCGAGGGAACTGAGGCTTTTAAACTAAGGGACACTGGGCGGAGTCAACCCTATGGTTTTACCAAAGACACACCCAGTTGCTAGACAGTAAGATTTCACTGAGTCTGCGGGGGAGGAAAGCTGCATTCAGGAAATCAGTGCCGGGACGCTCAGCGCGTGCCTCACCGTCACCTACCTTACTTGCTCTTGCGAAGGCGCAAGCGCCCTCACAAGCAGTAACCACAAGGCAATTCGAGATGGTCACCTGTGAAGGGGACGCCCTGAGTCCGCACGGGCTGGAGGCCGGCGCAGGCAGTCTCGTCCCTCGCCCCGAAGGGGGACGGCACGGTCTCCGCGGCAGGCGTCTCCACGATGAAGGAGTCGAAGTCGTCCTCTTCCTCCTCCAGCTCCTTCCCTTCCTCCTCCAAGGCCGCCCCCTCGCCTGTGCTCTCGTCCACCTGCCCCTCTGGCTCCTGTGTGCGGAGCAAGGGGTCGGGGGAGGAGAAACCCTGCCCCGTCAAGCCCTGCGTACCAGAATCCAGCTCCCTCATGACCTGGTCATACTGGGCAATGAAATCTTCCCCCTCTGGGTCGGCGGCCGCGGGCTGTGGGCTGTGCGCTGCCTCCGAGGCGGGGGGCGCCGACTCCGAGTTTGACTCCAGGGCTGCTTCAGGCTCTTGTTTCGGTCCCTTGGACACCTCCTCAAACAAGTCAGACGCCCTCGTAGCCTCCTCCTCCGGACCTGCTTCCGGCTGCGGGCCGAGCAGAGGGCCGAGCAGAGGGCCGTTGTTCGTGGGGGGGCTCTCAGGCTGGGTCTGGGCCGGGGCGGGGGGCCTGGCAGCCTCCTCTGGGGGATTCCTAGCGTCCTCGGCATCCTTCTCGGCGCACAGCCTGTACACCATCACGTCGTCCTGGAAGTCAGACTCTTCGATGTAGGAGCCTTTGAAGAGCAGGATAGCGTTCTTCTTCATCTCCTGGATGTGTTTCGGGGGGTCAATGGGTGCGGGCGGGCCCGAGCGCTCCAGCTCGTCATCAGGCCCCGGGGAGCCCACATCTGCCTCCGAGGAGATGCCCGTGTCGTAGCTGTCGTCCCACTCCAGCTCCGACTGGCTCTTCTCCTTCCCGGGAGCCGGCTGAGGCCCCGTCCTCCGCGGCAGCTGCTGAGGGAGCCTGAACACAGACTGGGGTGTGGGGGGGACAGCAGCCTCCTCTGCCAGGCTCCGGAGAAACGTCTCGGGGTCGGGGGCTTCTCCATCGTACAGGGCGGACCAGACGCGGCAGTCCCGCATGCAGCGCAGGATGTTGCTGTGGGCCTCCCAGAGGTACTGCAGGTAGCTGATGTCCAGGGCCTTGCCGTACTCCACGATACAGGCGGACGGGGAGGAGGCCTCCGGGAGCAGCTCCGCCACGGGCCCTGCCACGGGAGGAGAGGCCGTCAGCAGAGGGCGGGGCGGGGACAGACGGACGGGGGACTCACCTGCGCCCCTCAGGCTCTGCTGCGGACCAGCCACTTGGGTTCTAATTAAATCATTAATTTAATACGATTATGATTTTTTCACTTTTAAAAATTACTCAGAATTCGTATATTGTGTATTCGTATATTGTGATTCTATAAATTATAAATATTAGTAAGTTATTTGTGGGTGCATGTTATAAATATCAATGTGAATATCAATATTAATGAATTGTTTCTGAATAATTTTTTAAATGGGTAGATCTTTAAGAAGGAAAGATTAGTACAGAAACTCTACCCTCATAGAAGGTACAGGGCCAGGACCAGGCAAGAGTCAACAGAAACTGTCGTTAGAAAAAGAAGACATAATAAAGGCGACCTCTCAAGTCGTTGTGAGGATTAAATCGGGGAAAGTAAACTAATACAGCACCTGCCACAGAGCTGACAATAATTATAAAGTTTCCTGTAAATGCTAAAGCAGAAGGTGTGGGACCCATGAATTGGGGAGCTAAATTTTCTCGAGACAACTCTGGGAAAACCCGCGAGCGCACTCTGTCTTCTTGGGACCATGCGATGCTGACACGCACAGACGCCCTCTTCTGAAGACCACGGCCACCACCAAAATGGTCTTTTTAACCCTAGGGGAGCCTCTGACATCAGAGGTGGGAGCCACATAACTGAAGTAGCTGTGAAAACATCTGCATTGAAGAAAAATAACCTAGACAAAAGGAAAAACACCTGCCTCTCGCTTCTCAGCCATCTACTAAGCAGCAGCCACTGTCTAACTGGAACACAGCATGGCAGGTGTCATTCTGCATTCACGGGAGGGGAAGTTGCAGAGACAGAAGGTGGGCAGCCGGCGAGCTTCCCGCTGACCCAGTCCCTCGGCTCCAGCTATCGGCTTTCTTGTCTCGTCACTAAGTCTCTATGAGAATGGGCCAGAAGTGAACCTTTGAGAATACACATTTTCAGGTGCTAAGAACCCCCATAATCTATTTTTTATTTCTACTATTAAAAGGTTAGTCTTCTTATCCACTTTAAGGAAAAAGACATCCAAAACTACCACCAGCAAAATTTATTACCTCACATTTCTTGCCAAGCAGTCTTAAGAGCTTTGTATGTTTTAGCTCATCCTTGGAACAATCCTTTGCAGTAGGTACTGTTTTACAGATGGAGGCAAATGTTTAGATAGGTTACAAAATTTGCCTAAGAAAGTACTAAAGGCCAGATTCCAAACCCAAGCTCATAACCCTGCATAATAGCTACACCATCTACCTCCCACCTACCTTCACAGGGGTGGTTTCCATATTAGGATTCTTCCACCATAAGCCAGATTCAGAGGCTTAGAACATGGAATCTGGGATCAGAGGCTCTACCTGCTACATAACCTTGAACAAGTCAATCCCTCGCTCTCAGTCTGTTTCTTTACAGGTAACACAGGCATGCTGTCTTCTTGAAAGGACTGAATGTGACAGCACAGCGGAAGAATGTGGCAATTTATAGGCACTCAACAATGGGCATGTTTAGCTTGACTAATGCATTCTAAGCAGATCAGCTACAGAATCATTGTTGAAACAACTTTTATAGTAAATAAAAAAGACATCAACTTTGAAACACTTGCGGGGGGAAATAAACAAAAACCAGTATATCTAACAGGAAAAATATATTTAAAACACAGCTTGTTATAATAATAATAATAATAAAAGTAGCACACAAATGATTAATTTCCAAGACCAAGAACCAGTAAGGCAACCTTAATTTCTAAAAATCACATTTATACCAAATGTGCTATACTACTTAATCTAGTACCCGGCTCTTAGACAGACTTTATCTGAGAGGACTATAGCTGTGTACAGGGGCTGGGGCGATGGCAGGCAACAGACTGGACACCCCTTTTGGCACCAGGTCTGGCCACTTCCTAGCAGTCCCAGGGCAGCAAAAGCCTCCTAACTGAAATAGCTCCAGACCAGCAAAGACATACTAACACCCCTGTCGACTGCCTGCAGAGGGCAAAAGCTGACACAGGTGGCTTCTAAATTCTACTTGCACCAGGCAGACTACAGCTGGCAAGCAGCATGTATGTTCTAAAACACCTGTGAAAATTCCTTCATTATATCAATCAAAATATATCAGATACTTTTGTCTCATTTCCAATGTCAACTTTTATAATGATAGTGACTCACAGGCCAGCATCTACACCTGGGCCATTGAAGGTTAAGATAAGGCTAATTCCATCTCAGCTACCTACAGCACCACACGCCAGACGTGCTGGTGTACATTTTCACATTTGGACTTTGCGGAGGCCACTAGAAAGACCAGTTAAAGGTCTGGTGGAGCGTCAGTTATCTCTGGCCTTAACATCCATTCCAAAGAGGAAAGGACCCCCAACTAGCCATTCACCAAAGAAACAGGACTCAGTATCCTGTCTTCCTAGAAGGGCACGAGCCCCACGGAGAGGTGGGGTTTGTCAGCTTTTGGTTTCGAGAGTACCGCGCGCGAGCTCTTACCTGAACAGTCGTGCTCACACTTGGACCAGAGGATGTGATCCCGCTCTTGGTGCCCAAGCGTCAGGGTGATCCCACTGGAGCAGCAGACAGGGGTGAGGGCGAGCAGCTTGGCTGCGGAAACAGAGTAACAGTCTCTCTCCTTCACAGCCCACCTCTGACTCAGCATCATGTGATTACAGGGGACCAGATACCTGGAAGGACAGAAAGAGCCGCATTCAGTCTCCGCAATGGCCAGTCTCCGCAATGGCCATGCCTGTCCCCACCCCAAGCCGAAGCAGGACCAGCTGTGGTCAGCAGAGGACGCATCCTTTTTGGCCAAGGGCTTCTTCCTTCTGACAGCACAAGACCCCTCAAAGCATTTACAGATGCTCACAATTCACTCTCCTTCTGAACCTCACTGCCAAACCATCCATCCCACCAAATTCCTGTCTTTTGACCCTATTTAGTCCTAGCCCTTTAATGTTCCCATTTCTTTATTAGAAAAAATATGTTCCATCTGTGACAATGCTGGCAGAACTGGATATGAACAGTGTCTGTTATCAAAACAAGTCTACCTTGTCAGCAAAAGCTATTACTTTTGTTCTGAAATAAACTTAAGCATCTCCTAAGCCACCCGCTACCCCCAACCCCCGCCTCTGTGCCTTTGCACACACTGTAACCTTCACCAGGAACGTGCTTTCCCCTTTCCCTGCCTGACAAGTGTCTTGTCCTCCTACAGAGTCCACTTCAGTGTCACCTCCACTGGACAGCTTCCCGCCATCTGCACCTACACTCTGCTCACTGCCCTCTCCTGAAGTACCATTTCCTGGAATCACAAACACGCAGTGTTTTCCTCTTCCATATAATGTGCTTCCAGAGCAAGACCTTCCTTCAGTAGTTTTGTCTTACAGTCCCCTTGGTAGATACTAAACGCTGGCGGTTGTACCAAAAGGCAAAGAACCATTCATTCCATGGTGCAGATATCCTCTGGCGTTCTCAGGGTCACCAGGAGAAAATATGGCAGCCAAGGACTCACAGAGGAGCACCGGGACCCATCTCACACAAAACACTAGCTGATGACCAGGAACATCTTAGCATCATCACGAGCCTGGAGACAAGAACCTAGTCCCCTGTTCCTGACGTACCTGAGTCGCGTTCGTGGACTCCACGGGCAGAACAAGGTGTTGCAACGATTTACTTTCCATGTGCAGAGAAAGACTAGACTAAGTGTCTAAACAAAGATGTGGCAAAAGTGATGGAGGCCTCGTCGCCAGAGTCAAGTGCCACCTGTGGGCATAGAAGCCAGCTCCAAAGGAGCCAGAAAGCCCGTAGGTGAACCACCACAGACTGTTTTTGTTCTGTATCTGGCTTTCGAGAAAGAGGCAAGCAGAGGAAAATAAGCTAAGAGTAAGGATTTGGTGGAAAAAGAAAAAAGCACAATTTTCAAGGTATGTCTTAAGATCTGTAAGGTCTTGCTGGTTCAAATGAGGAAAACCTATGATTCCATTCACGACTGATTTGCAGCAAGAGCTGCGTCAGGGAGGGAAAAGGATTTAATTCTCTTCATGGTGCTTTACACTAAAGGTCTTCATAACTTTCAAGGTATGAAATGACAAAATTTCACTTAACTTCCTGTACTCAAGAAAAATTAAACCATTCTCCAGTGGACTATCTAAGTAGCTGGGGAGGGGGTCCTGGTCTCTTCACACCAACCCCCTCCCCAAACCATGGGCCAACACATACCCGAAGCCTCAGCTGCTATTACTCAGACCAGGCACACCTCACATGTCTGATGTGGTGCTCTCTATTTTCATAATTTGAGTTGCATGAAAGCCAAAGGTCACAAAAGCAAAAGGGAAGGGATGATGGGGACAGCGGAGGACCAAGAGGAGTTCTAATTCTTGGTCCAGCTTGGGAGACTATTTGACTGCAGCAGACACAGATGCTACAGGCAGACAATGAAAGGGCCCTTTCCTTGACGATCTCTGTGGGCAGAGACACTATGGAGAGCAAGAATGATGCAGGGGAGAGGACTTCTCCTGACTTAACACAAAGAAAAAGGAGTGCTGCTCCAGCATGTCAGCACCCCTGCATTTTCAGGAGGGCCTAGCAGGGAGAGAGATGAGGCAGCACCAACCAAGGGGCTCAGCAGATAAGGGGGCGCTGCAGAGTTCACCAGGCGGCTGTAGTGGGGGACACAGTCGCTCATGAACACATGTAAGACCCATCCTTTTAGGCATCCTAGAAATGATGGCTGATGTCTTACAGAGGTCAAGACTTGGTAGGTGGAGGGAGAAAGCTAGCAAACCTTTCCTGTGGCTGCTGATGTGAACCCTTCTGTCCTCAAAGGCTAGGGAGCCCTCGGGAGATTCAGATTACACAAAATTTATTGTATCCTTATTTTGACCATGATTTTTTTTTTTAGCATTTAAACTGCTTCAATACTATAGTAACTGCATGACTACTTACAGTTTAAACCACACATATTTCATGATTTAAGTTGGCACACACATTTTTCTACTCTTTGTTTGAAGTATTAAAAAAAATGGGACATGCTTTCAGTAGAATTTCCTTCTGAGAAGAACAAATAAAGGGAGATCTCCTACAGGTTGTGGAGCGGGTCTATGAATTGGAAACGGAGGAGTCAGTTCTCATAAATAACCCCCCTTGTATTCCAAGCAGCACTTCTGCTGTGCCTTGAAAATGAAGGATGACCCCAGAGGGAAGAGCAGGAAAACCACACACTGACCCTCAGTCTTTCCATCACTTACAGGGAAAGATCAGGATCAGCACGAATGTCGGAAGCATTCCCAATGTCAGACATCGAAAAGGAAAGGCTGCTGATAGCAGAAAATCACTTAGGAATTTAGTATAGGTATTTGTCATCAAACTATATTTTCATTTATCCTATGTTTATTCTGTCTGAGAATTTTATTTAAATTCAGGAAGCACTAAAAATTATTAGAGACTAATAAATATCTGATTTAGGAGTCCAGATTGCTTAAAGTCATCCCACAAAATAGCAGGAAAAAAATGTATCGTATCATCTTCCCCTTTTTCATAATTTCTCCAACCCTCTGAAACTCTGAGTCTGTTTTCTCTCTTCCTGGATATCACTCATTAAAATAAATCATCATCACTTCTGAAACAATCCAGTGACAACCAATCAATAACCCAGCAGACATATGTCTGACTGTTACACTGACAATGAAAACAAGCAAACACCAAAACAGGGAAGAAAGCACAGAGGAGTAAGCAAAGTGCCTCCTATGAGATGCTGAAACACCAACGGTCACCATAGGCAAAGCCCCACAAAGCAACATCCGTAGATTTCAAAAAGCTCATCTGTATTTCAAAGACCTTCTGGCCATATTTCTCCTGTTCACTCTATCCTAGACTTGCTGGGTTTTAGTTTGTTTGTTTTGCTCTCCTCCAGACACCTAACCTCCATGCAAGATGGAAATAAATGTTCTCAAGTGTACTTCTCTTGGAGTAAAACCACCTGATTCTGAACACAACAGGCAGTTCATCAACCTGACAATAGACCGGCACTTCTGTAAAAGATGAAAAAACACCAACCTAACCAGAATATTCAGAAATGGTATTCAGGGTATGAAAGCCATTAAACTTTGCCTAAACTGGGCAGTGCCAGGAACATAGGGGTGATGTGTCACTGCCCACCAGCCTGTCTGGCCAGCCCCGGGCCTGTCCGGTATGTAATGCCCCTGCACATGAATAATTTCTCCCTCCTGTGGGGCACCCTTATTTCAGCTACTCTTCTAATATTTTGCTAAGTAAAAGAAACGTATCAAATACAAATGGATTATAACTTAGAAATGTCAAAGTTTAAATAGTATTTGGGTTGCAATAAAAATTGACATATTTATTTATCATATAACAAATAACTTCATTAAAAGGGCTCATATAATCCTCATAGCTCTATTACCTCTCTTATTTACAAGTTGATCATGTACATCTGAATGACTATAGTGGCAACAACCCAAAGGATGGACTATAAATTACATTTATGTCCTTTAAATGACTAGAACAATAAGGATTTTTCATTGTCCTTGCCTTGGGTACAAACTCTAAATCAGAGAAGACATTGTTTTCATTAGTCTAAAATATATTCTCCTCCTTCCCACTGGTGCAATACTTTACAGTGTTGCAAAATATTTTCTCAACTATCACTACAGCTAATCCCGCCCCAAACCGTATGAGGTAACAAATTCCAAAACCAGAACAGATCAAGCGAAATCAGTGGTCCACTCCCCTCTGGGCTCTGACAGAACATATTTCCTTGTTGTTCTAGCCTCACTGTTCATGGCCTTGTTTTCAGTTTTTATCCCTTATCGCTCTCTGCTGCAAATTTAATAACTTCTTCAACCTATCTTCGAGTTCATTCATTCTATCTTCATCTGTGTCTTAAACGCTATCTACCCCCTACTCATAGTTTTTCATTCTAACACTCACATATTTTTATTTCAAAGAGCTCAGTTGGTTCTTCTTCAAACCTGCCTCCCATTTTTGCTTGGTTATTAAATTGTCCAATTTGTTAACAGAAAATAATAGGTGTCGATGCAGATGTCGAGAAGTGGGCACTCTTGTGCACTATTGTTTGGCATGTAAATGGTGTAGCTGTCACCAAAAAAAAAAAAAAAAAAAAAACAATTTAAAAATAAAATAGAATCACCATATGATCCAGTGATTGCACTTCTGGAACACACCAAAAGAACTGAAAGTAGAATCTTGCTGAGATATTTACACACCCATGTTCACAGCAGCACCATTCACAATAGCCGAAAAGTAGAATCAGCCCAAAAGGTCCATTGATGGACAAACACAGCAGGATACAAGCAATGGAAAATTACTCAGTGTTGTAAAGAAAGGAGACTCTGAGACACGCTACAACATAGAGGAACTTTGAAGACTCTGCTAAGTGAATAAAGTAGCAAACACTGTCTGATTCCACTTAGATAGGGTCATTAGAGCAATCAGATTCAGAGACAGACAGCAGAAGGGCAGCTGTCAAGGGCTGGAGGGGGCAGAAATGTGGTTACTGGTCCAGGGCTTGGGGCCTTAAAGGGCAAAACTGTTCTGGAGATGAAAGGCTGCACGATGGTGTGGATGTATTTAATACCACTGAAGGGTCAGTGTAGCAAATTTATGCTAACTTAAAAAAATACTTTTATAAGTTGGGGAAGAAAGTCAGGACAGGATAAAGACCAGGAAGTTCTTTCACATGCGTGGCTTCCTGGAGTCTACCACCTGTCTGACTTCTGCATGCATTTTCTTCTTTGTCATCAATCTGGTTTAGCCCAGGCATTTCGATGGAATTAGAAACTAAGAATTCAGTAAAGGGCGACTATTATTATTCCAGAATCACCATCACTCATTAAAGGAACTTGGGCTCAGAGAGCCTGGGGCCAGGTGGTCAGGTAGCATTCCCTGTCATTCCACTCAGCGCCTGTGACAGCACGTGCCACAGGCCCTTCCCAGGGAAATCACTAATCCCGACCCACCCCGGAAGTGGCCAGCTCCAACTTGGGCATGCAAGTATTTCAATCACAAGCTAGTTTCTACATCTTCATAAGGTCTCAAAGAGGCCTTAACTAACACCATATCTGTAGCTGATTTTCCACAGACACCGCTTCACAGGCAGACCAAAGGTGGTAAGCACTCATCTGGCAAGGGTCTCTAAGCAGCCAGCTCCTGTACCTGGGCCAAAAGGGCCCTGCTCACCCAGAGAAGCTCTGTCCCTCCCGAGCCGGGCCACTGAGCACAACGACTGCTTTTCATGCCATCCCAGAAGCGGTGTACAAGAATTTAAATATAATCAGGATTTACCCTTGGTGGAGGCAAAGGTTGGAGTTTGGCAATAGAAAAAGCTTTACCAAGTTGCTCTGCGGAATTTCACTGAGGCCTGGCTAATGCATTCTGTCATATCAGTAGAGACATGAGGAGCTGAAGTAATCCTTTTAGGGCAGATAACTAATGCTCTACCCTGGCTACCCAGGGTGTTTCTTTATGATCGGATTTGTTCTTTGCTAATGCCTGAAGATTAGTTACTGATGACCTGATCTAAACCCTTAAAAAGTTCAAATACTCTTTTGCAACTTAAAAATTAATAGGTGATACTCTCTGAGACAGTCACTCTGTGAGACCTCCACCTGCATGCCACCGACAGCTTTTCCAACCTGGTTTTCTTTTTAATCACTTCCTTTTGCAGGATGCTGCACCATTCCCAAAGCCAGTGGTTCTCAAGTTCAGCCAGGTATGTCTGCCACGTGTCGTCTGCATCAGCAAAACCCCCGTGAGTCTATGAAGGTACAGGCGCTGCCCAACTCCCCATCTCTGATTAGCACACCTGGGAGAAGGCTGCGCATCTGCATTTCTAGCCCATTCCTGGTGCAGCTGCTGCTCCGGGACCCTCCTTTGCCGTCTCCTCACTGGTCCACAGCCACCGCCCTAGAAATGCATCTCCACAGCAACTCTGCTTAGGTCATGTTAAGACCCCTACATGGACCAGGGGCCTCCCAAGTCTCTGCCCTCTCCCCTGCTCACTGCTCCATCCACCCTATTCCCAAAGATGGGTCCAAGAATGGTCCGAAGCCACCTGCCCCCAGGGAAGCAGGAGGGTACATGTGTGCCGGAAGGCCCCTTGTCTTTTTCCTCCTTGTTTCCATGACACCAGAGAGGAGTGTCAGGCACAAACCCTGACCAACTCCCACCTCTGCCTTTACAGAAGCTGAGTCTTCCCACAGGGGCTCCTGAGGGAAGGAGGAGATATGGAGCAGGACTAGGCATTCCTGAGTCCCCTTGCCATGTCACCAAATCAATGTCTTCAGAGCAGTCCACTTCTACCCCGAACACCTGTCTTCAAACACCAGCCGTGCCAAGCCTCCCCGGCTTCTTAAGGACATGCCTGTTTTGCCCTGTCTATAAGTCCTTTCAGTTCACCCACTCCATCCCATACTCCCTTCTGAACTGCAGACATAACACACGCATTAAATATTTACTGAACTTAATTGACACATACTCAGGGCAGAGAGTACACGCAGTGTGTGTACCGTCACCACGGCAAGAGCCACGACACCAACCATCAACACATTTCATATTTTGGAGCAGCTGTTTTCAATAACATGGACCTGTGTTGCTGCAAAAATGTGCTTTAGGAGAAAAACATTCAGCTGTGGATGCAAAGGGCTTTCATAATACTGCTGAAAATTTCCAAACAGTCTATCTATTGCTTCCAGGAGTATATTTATAATGCATCTGTCTCCTAAAAAAACCTTTAATAGTACAACTAAAATTAACCTTGGGAAATAATGCAGAAATTAAATTGATTTTCTTGATAATTTTCTTTAGAAGCATGACCCCTACTTAGCTTCTATTACCAAAGAAAAAATACAACAGCAATAGCATAGAGTGGGTTTTTCTTTAATGGGAAAGAGAAATGGCAACTTACCTTAGAATTAGTTGTAACATCACATCTTCACAGTGTAAACCGATGAGAGTTCTAAATAATGCCAGGGACACCACACAAAGCTGGGAAGCAACAAACATACATTCAATTTCAGGTTTTGGAAGGACAACTCTGTTCCCTACAGATGGTCAATAAATCAGAATTACAAAGTTAAATGCCTTTTTTTTAAAACAGTTTTGATAAAAATATGCCATTTTCAGAAAGAATGGTTCTCCTACAGGGTTCCATTTGAAAGGTTATGCCTGGAATTACGCCATTACACAGAATTAGCCTCCCACAAGTCTCCCAAGCTCCCATTTGCAGCCCTTAAAGATCCAGATAAATACCTCTTACAACTTTCCAATAGACACACACAGACATAAAGACACACACACACACACCAAAATCTCCGACTTATGTCACTTATTTTCCTATGCAAAGATGACTGTGCTAATACAACACCACAGAAACTCTAGCCGGGTGTCCCTCCAGGGTTCTTAGTCCCAGCTTTGGGGCAAGTTTGGCTTTGGTTCCATTTCCCATAGTGCTGAGAGCATGATAACATAATTTCCTGAAAAGCTCATTAAAACACAAGAATTCTTTCCATCTCTGATGGGAAAGATAAACAGTCCGACAGGGAAGATCCCAACTGTGTGTTATATAATAACTGTGCCCTTTCAGGAGCAGGTTTTTATCATTTTCTCAAGTCACTCAAGTCATTTAGTTTCATTCTTTGTACAGAATGGGCTTAAAATCCGGTCAATGAAATCCATAACGGGTCTTAAGAAATAGCTTCCCTTGGCCAGCCCCAAACGTGTCTTGTGCTCAGGTCACCCGTTATTAGCCACAGCAATGCTTCCATCCCACTGCATGTGCTGTTCCTTTCCTGGAAGTGCACACCCCCCTCCACAGCTCATCCCCAGCACCTCGGAGCCCAACCAGAGGCCTCACGTGCCCTTTCTCCCAGTATCACTGCTCTACACCTCCCCTCCAGGGTCCGGAGGCCTTGTGATACTCCACCGAGTTGTTCTACTCATTATGGGACGTAGTAAATGCCCACTTAGTTACTGCTGACATTTCTTTTTCTCCCTTAAACTCCAGAAATTTCTAATTCATGTGTTTTGCTCTGCTTTGAAACGCATGTATATTAACAATTGCTGTAGAATGCCCCCCCTTCTGTCTACTATCATTTCTTATTTTATTTTTTATGCACACAGATGAACTGGGGTAGAGGCCAGAGGCGTAAAGAGTGAGAGGAGTCACCAGAGACAGAGTGGGGAGCAGAACAGGCAGATCTGAAACACACTGCTGAGGGGAGCAGCGGGAGAGACAGGAGAGGTCTGCTGCGCCATGTGGGTCAGCTCCCTGGCTGGGGATCAAACTCTGGCCTTAGCAGTGATAGCACTGAGACTTAGCCCCTAGGACACCAGGGAGGCCCACATTTCTTATTTTAAAGTCTCCTTTAAAGTCTGCCCCACTTTGTTTTGGTTACTATTTACATGAAATCTCTTCCCATTCTTTAACTTTCAGAGTATTGGTATCTTAGCGTGTTGTTTTTCTTTTTCTTTTTTCATTAGATTTATTTAATTGTATTTGACATCATTTGTAGTCCCCAGGGAGTTCCCACCACCATTTCACCCGTGCACCATCACCTCAGTCCTTGTGCTCTTTATGCCCATGTTGTTTTTCTATCCACTTAAGCAACCTCTGCCTTTTGATGGAAATCATTAATCTATACATATTTAATATTATTATTGACTTACTCTGCCATTCCACTTTTGTTTTCTCTGTGTCCCGAATTTTTTCACTCCCTATTCTTTAAGTGTCTTCTTTTGCATGAGCATAACACTTTGATTCCTTTAATGATTTTTTCATTGTATTTCTTAAATTATTTTATTAGTAATTGTACTAGGCCTTACTATGTACATCTTAACTAATCCAACTTTACTTCAGATTTACACTAAACTAGTGCCAGTGAAATAGAAAACAGTACTCCTACATGACTTGATTCCTTCTTACTCCATCTGTGCTATTATTATTACACATATTACATCCGCATGTGTTACAAACTCAATAATGTATTATTAAACTGTTACTCCTTTGCTTTCAAATAATGACTGCAATTAGAGATAGCCTTTGGGGAAGAGGTTGGGAAGGGTGGCACTCCCAGTATAAGAGAATTTTCAGAGTTAATTGGTTCCAAACTAAAGAATGAATAACCACCCAAATTCACAACTGCCCAAATTTCCAATTTCAAAACACCTGCAGCTAGAAACACTCTAATGTCAGACTCAATGCACCCTGGTTCTCTGGCTTTACATGCACTTAAGCCCATATATTCCACTGCGGTCTGCCTCCTCAGAAGCACATTCTGCTGGTCAACAGAAGTGCCAACCCAGATAGATTGAGAAAAATGTCCTGTAAAAGGCAGTAAGTGCCATATCCCTGGCAGAAGAGCTCCTGACAGCAAACCGCATTAGCTAGTCCCCCTCATCCAAAGCAGAAAGGTAATGGCTATAAGGGGGAGGGAAAGGGAAAGAAGATATTCATGATTTGATTCCCAAAGTAAACTCTTGAGGTTGGTGCTGAGTTATGAATTCCCTTTTTCTGGGTGCTCCTTACCCGAAATGGGGTGTTGATCCGGCTCGTAAGAGTGTCTAGGATGTGCACGTTCTCGTGTCGGTGCAGCAGGATGAAACGGAGGAAGATCTCGAGCAGAGCCGGCTCAGAGATGCTGCGCAGGAAAAGATCGAGATAGGCAGTTGTGGTCATGACCTCCTCCACAGTCACCTGGGACCAACGACAGAGTGAGCACAGGTGAGCGTCCTCCCAGTGTTGTGAGACATGCCTTCCCGGTGACCCCTGGCCTCACCGCTCTGTCCCCATCAAGGTAAGAAGACGCCTGCCACAAGGACACACTTCAGAGTGAAGCCCATAACCTCTCCACACGCCATGTACCTCATGCTGCTTCCGCCCTTTAATTCAGTAAGGGAAAAGCAAAGGCAGAAAGAAGCAATTCAAGTGTTCCGATGCCTCTAATCATCAAATGCAGTTCAAATATCATAAAGATTTTAGTGTGCAGTCTCAAATGGGAAAAAAAGATAATGGAAAGTATTTACACAGTCAGTAAAGGATTAATTAGAAAGCACAGTGCAACTTGTTTCATTTAATAAATATTTACTGGAACCTGTTATGTATAAGGAGCTAGAAATATAAAAACATATTTCTTGTTCAGAAAGATGGCTTATATATATATGTGATTGCACAAATAAAATAATGACATAGTAAATGGAAAATAAGAGGTAGAGACACAAAGTGCTGCACAAATGCTTCCACAAAGTTGCAAGTCAAATGTATACAAGTGAGTAAAATAAATAAAGTATTATTTACAAAGTACTATAACCATTTATGGGGTATAAAGTAAGTGTGACTTTTTAATAATCCAAATTAATATTTTCTACATGGAATGATTTTCCATGCAGTAAAATGTCTTTCAGGAAACAAAAAAACTCTGAAAAGTCTAGTTGTTCACAGAGCTGAAGATTTGATGCTCAAAGAATCAGAACTTCAGCGTTATAAACATTTGATTGGGAATATTTTGAGAATAGTATAAATGTTTTTGTCTTCCTAAAAGCACGATGTAATGTCATGTGATGAATAGGCTTACTGTCTGTAGTATAGAAATACTCAAACCACATTCATGAAAATCACCAGGGAAACAATTTGAAATTTCAGATTCCAACAGTATACCCTAGAAATCTTAGAAATCTCCCCTGCCACTAGTCTAATGCACTTGATGTAAATGAAACAGATGGTGATACTTTTTGAGTAATCACATCTCTTTTCCAGTTTTCTTTCTCCCTTCTTCTTCCTTTCAAACATGCTGTCACTTTACCATACTATACTGGGTCACTCCTTTTCTAATATGTCCCATCCCCTTTATAATTTTCTGCTTTCAAACTTCACAAATCAGCTCTAGATCTGCTATGCAAGGGCAGACAGGACTTGTGTAGATGCATCTGTGCATAAAGACTGAAATTACTTTTATAAATTTCTAGGTGCTCAGCTATATTCTAGGTAGATAAGTCCAGGCAGGTGGATATTACCAAATCAGTTTTGTTTTAAGCAAGGTGTGGCTGTGTGGTTCATCTGAATCTGCTCTCTGAGAATGTCCTGACAAATCAGTCTATGGGGGGTGGTGGGTGGGGGCGTGGGGGAGGATAGGAGGGGCTCAGCAGTGTCAGACCCATCGCCTCCAGCTCAGAGCCAGAGCCGTGAGCCCTCAGACACGCAGCACACCCTGTGCCACCTGAGCACTTCAGAGCGCTCGTGTGACCCACACACAGCAAAGGAGAAGTGCGCATCAACCACTCAGCGAATAAATAACCTAGAGATGAGCACTGCTCCCCAGCTGCCCTGCCGCTGAATCCGCAGCTCTCCTTGTGTTTGCTGGAGCTCTCTGGTCCCAAGGTCACGGCAATCTCAACGCTGCCCCGGGACACACACACTGTCTTTCCTTTACTACTTCAGTGCAGTGCACGGAGTCTGGTCCACAGAAGGCACTCAATAAGCATCTTCTGAATCAATAGCGGCCCTCAAAGACCCCACGATTTCCATTTGCCAGAGTTGAGCTTAAGTTTAATTCTTCCCTATTCTCTGCATGTGCTTTGGAAGACTCCAGAGAGTGGGAACAATTTTTCTAAAGACCTACAAAATAAACAATGTCATCTAGAGCAGAACTAAGGGGGAAATGATTCCAGCAAGCAAATGAACACCAGCAAGCAAATGGTTGCACAAGCTCAAACCCATCCCACGACTACAACCTCTGGGCCCTTCAGCAGACACTGAATCCAAAAGCACTTGGGCAACGCTCTGACTTGCCCAAGTCAGATCATAACAGTCTTGATCATTAACAAAAAAGTAGCATGAATTGTCCCAAATGGGCGATGTGTAGCTTCTGCAGTAACGTATTTCCAACCCACCTATAAGCACGCTGAGCAGGTGTGTCGTAGAGAATCCCAGGAGCCACCTTTGCACCAAGAATGCAGCATCAGCTCTACCCACCTTCAGCTACACATGGGCTCAATAAGCTCCAAGCACAGCAATAAACTCTTTAGAATGTAAGGCTCAGTCTTCGGGGCTGACATGAAAGGAGGGCATTAAGTATCTACTGTTTACTACTCTTACGCTGAATAAATGAAAGGATTTTTTTTTTTTTTTTTAGAAATCAAAACTGTCATTTATAAGCGAAGAGGATTTTAGAAAGTACCTGGAGGGGCAGCATTTACGTAACATGCTATAAATATTAAAAACCCAATTCTATTAAGCATCCAGTTGCAAACTCCCTAAATGGAGGTCACATTCCCTTTAAAATGGTACCCAAGCCAGGAACATCTGGTTTCCTTCTCTTACCCTCTCATTCTGCCACCACATCCTCACAGCCTTTAGAAGTCTTTTATCCCAGAAAATCTTTTCCTGCTCATTATCTTACCTTTTAGAACCTTCTTCTAATCCCCCAAATAGGCACCCTCCTTAACGAGGATGAGACCAGGGCCTAAGTATGATCACTTGAAAGCTAAGGATGAAGCTCTAGGGGAAGGCCAATCTGCTGCGCAGAATGTAAAAGTAAAGCTTCTGCTAATGCCCCAAAGAGGAGGGATTAACAGAACAGGAAATAGCCTCCTTTTCATGCTCCAATTACCAAGGACAATTGTTGATGTAAATAATAACTTGGCCTTATAGATGACTGTCAATATTTATTTGCCTTGTTTAATTAAAGAATTGCAGATAATGACAAAATTACACAAAAATTCTAGTAGAACCAGTAAATGTGATTCTACCTCACTACCAATAATACACAGTAATAATAACGTTTAAGGTTACTAAAGTTTAAGAAGGTTATTTCATAGTAATAGTAGCTAGATATGACGGCAATAACTTAAGGAAAACTCAGTTCCTACAAATATCCTTGACAAGGCAAGTCAGCTGTGAACCCAAACAGTATGTCTGTTAGGCACTCTATGAGTTTCCTTTTCAGTGAGTTCTGCAGGTTCGGTAGTTCTAGGATGGAGCCCTGATCTGGCACTGAATTGCATAGCTCTTAAGCCCAATTTAGTCCACACTTTGAAATCCCTTTCTTCCCCACATTCTCCATTAGCCATTATCTGCGCCCTCCTTTATGCCAAGCATCCTTCACCAATCTCTTGAACTGGTGTTTTCAAATTATAGTTTGAAACCCCAAAGTGGACAGTGAGATCAATTCATTGATTTCATAAGAGTTTAGTCCACATTTAAAACAGAAAATATCACTGTGCACTGTATGAAGCAGGGTAAGTACTGCTTCATGAAGTTTTGTATTGGTATTTTGTTCAAACTCAATGTAATACAACTTACATGGAAGTGCTTTGCCAAATGTTCAGTAAAATGTATACAGGCTTCAACAACACAGCCGGCATAAAGGTGGATTCCTCTTTCCTATCTGCAGCTTTGCCTTCACGGTCTCAGGCAGCTGGGAACATCAGTCAGGTAAGGAAGCAGAGGGAGTCTAGATACAGAGGCAGACTTGAAGTTATAGGCAGAGCTTTCACTGCCTTAGGGTGAGCACCCCTACCCCAAGTTGTTCAAGGGTCAACCGTGCGTGCAGGACTGTGTCACCAACCAACAGAGACGCTTACTGAGAAATGCGTCACTAGGTCATTCTCTGATGAGTGAAGGCAACATTAGCGCTGGATCTCATGCATGTAATGCTGGGAGGAACAACTCAACAGACTCAACCAGCCTGGGGACCTGAGGCTGTCCAGAGACAGGGCAAACCAGACATGCATGAAGTGCCCCAACCGGCTTACAGTGCTTCCTGCCAGTCTCCCACCCGACCAGCACCCGGGTCCTGGGCTGCAGCTCAGGCAGCTAAGGAAGAAATGGGTGCTAGGTGCCACCAGCCTCCTGAACAGGACAGCAATGGACTTTACAGCCAATGGACTCCTTTTTATATCAGGAGAGCTCCCATGGCCCACTTTTTTTATTATTATTAAAACTCAGCTAAAGCTTCTCTGAAATGAACAAAATAGTTTCTTTCAAAATGAGGGTGGATGGGAAGGAAGAATTGACACCATGTGCCACCTCCATAAAGTCAAAACTCTCCAAAGTGAAGACAGGGCCGAGCCCAGCTCCCAGGCCCACGCGGCGGAAGCCCTGGCCTCACAGCAGAAGCAGGCGTGCAGCTGGGCGGACAGGCACAGCCAAGCTTCTGTGACCAGCTCAAGAGGGGCAGCTCCATCTGCATCTAAACAAGCACCATGGCCCTCCCTACAGTGGCAGTTTTACAAGTGTCCTGAAAAATAACTTTCCCACCTGCTAATTATTTTGTGTGTGTGATCCAGTCACACTGGAAGAAACAGATGGGCCCTGCCTTCTGTCACTCGGGCAGGCAGCAGGCAGAGTCAGGGGGCTGTGCACCCTCTCCAAGTGAGAAGTCACCCTCCCGTGACGTTCCCTTTGGCACACAGGTGAAACCAGCTAACTGGCCGCTGGTTCGAGAGGTCACCTGGCGCCCTGGTGTGCAAACAGCTCCAGCGAACGATGTGGGAAACAGTGAGGCAGAGGAGGCCTGCCCACCGGCAGCAGCTGCGGGAGCAGGAGGATGAGGCTAGATGGCAGGAAGCAGCAATGAAAGGTCTGCACCAAGAAGGAGCAGAGGCTAGGAGCTGCCTGTGGCGGCCAGGGAGGGACGGGCAGGCTGCAGCCCACTGGAGCACAGCCACGGGGGAGCTAGCTGGACTCCTCTCTGCCACCATCTTCCCACGAAGGACACAAGGCTCAAGAAAGAGTACTCCCCTACAGAAGGGAAGACAGACACCCTGATACACCACACATAGCACCCCCTAACCCACCCCTCCCCATTTCAGCCAAAAATTCAGGATAGAAAATGTTCAATTATTCTGTGTGTGAGTCCGCAGCTAAAGGTTCAGGTTCCCTCCCTCCCAACCCTCACCCTTCCCCTCTGCCCCTCAATCTCAGCATCACCGGCTTCATCCACATCACAGCTCTGCAGGCTGAGGAAATAAATGGAGGGGACCCCAAAGTCAGTGCATTTGGTTATTTCTTTCTGAAGTATTTGTGGTAGGAAAAAATCAAAATGAGGAGTTCAGTGACAAATTTTGAGGAAAAGACAAAGATAAGGCAGTCTCTCTCTGTCCTTTTGCTGGCTACAGTTCCTCAATGTGCCTGTAATGCTCTAAATGTAATAATTAATATAATAACTTTCTCTTGCCTAGCATAACCCTTTTCTTGGAGGAGTCAGCAGTGGTCATTTCTGATTTTTTTTAAAGATTTATTTATGCATACAAGCACTGGAGTACAGGCCAGAGGTGTGGGGGTGGTGAGAGAATCCACCAGACAGAGCAGGATACAGAACAGGCAGATTGACAGAAACACACTGCTGAGGGGAGCAGCGGGCGAGGCAGGAGAGGTCTGCTGTGCCATGTGGGTCCCCTCCCTGGCCGGCGGCAGGGATTGAACTCGTGCTGCAGTGGCTACGGTTTGCCTCATAGTGCATTGCTTAACCCACTGTGCCACCAGGGCGGGCCCCATTTCTGATTCTTTCTGAAGCCTCCTTTCTCACACTATGTGTATCTAATTCCTGTCCTACTGCTTCTTTGTAATATAACTTAGGGTGTTATACTCAATACGTGAGCCATCATATTGGAGTGTCTCTAATAGGTTGTAGTTACTGAAATACTCCAAATGTCACACAAGAAAGGTATTTCACATGTGATCATGATGGACAGGGAAATTCTGTGGCGTTTTAGCTCAGAAGCAAAGGTCTGAAGAGTATTCCAAAGACCACTTGATCCACCTCTTCCCTGTTTATTAATTGTTCCAGATTCTTCCTGGTCACAAGATGAAGGCCCATAACCACTGCAACAATATCTATCGCTGCTCAGTTTTTGGGCACTTACTGTGTAATTAAGGGCTGCTGGCAGCAAATTGTCTCATGTTTCAGTTCTCTGAGCCCACCTAATCTTAAAGACTTAACCTAAGCAGAAAAGGCACTTATCGAAAGGACTTGGGGTAAGCTCCCAAATCACCAGAAGGCGGAAGGAGCAGGCTTAGGAAGGAAGGGAAGTCAGATGCCAGGCAGCTGGCACACAAAACCCCCCAGTCTTCACAGGGGCTCACCCCGATTCCTCCGCAACATGCCTCAGCAGACCTCTCTGAGCAGAAAAGATTCCACATCATGAAAAAGGATTCCACCAACTGGAATTTAAAGTGTGCCTCACCCTAAGAAGTGGTGGTAGAGAAATCTGTGGTGTGAGTCTGCACTTGCTTTCCTGCTCTGGAATTCTTGATAAAGTCCTCAGTTTCCTCTTTTCTAGACTGAAGCCATTCCTTTTGTCCATTTTCTCAGTGAATCCATCTACTCGCTTAGTTCACTTGTGCGGTTTCTGAGATACTCCTGTGTCTGACGTACAATGTGAATTCTCAAAGCGCCTGGCGCACAGGCTGGTACTTGTAGGGTAATCAATACATGTGTCAAGCTGTTATTGAGGAAAAGCACTCAGTTTTCACAGCCCACTTTGGGGTTGCCTTCATTAGCAAGGCCGTTTGATTACTTTGACAATACGTGAACCGTGAACCGCAGAGAAGGTTACAGTGAGTAACCTTGCGTTGAAAGCACAGAGCCTAACCCATGCCATGCCCTTGAGTTACAGCAGCCCAGAGCAGTGACCCCTGGGGCAAAAGAAGCGCTTCCTCAGGCTCCCTCTAGTTCTGCTTCTTTTTTAATAAGACAACACTACTGAATTCTGAGGAGACTGACTTTAAACCCAACAGTGGAGGAGAAATGATTCGCCAAGTCTCAACCCCCAGCTTTTGAGAATGAGGCACCCGCGCCCGCTTCCGAACACAGGAAGGTGGTATCTGTGGGCCCCCCTCACCCCTCTGCTGTTTAGTCCGCCCGCTGGTTATATGCACGATTCGGGGGTGGGATTTTATACACAGACCCACAGATCCACTGACCTAGAATCCTCCCCAAAACTGTAACAACAGCAAGCTCTGATGAGAAGACAGGTTTCACTCCTGGATTATTTTCCATGAAAGACAATGTGGAGGTTCTCTATGATTCGGGCAGTGAAAGGAAAACTCCTGCTCTTTGGTGGCTTTTTCAGGCTTTTATTCATGTTTCTGCATCAGAGGCAACCAGGTACACAGCAGGGGGGGATGCTGGGGGCCAGGAGGCTGGAGGGTCCCTAGCCCCCCGCGAATCTTCACTCTCTGGGCTGCTAGTGCTGCTTCCTGCTGTCTCTGTGTCTACTGCCCCTGGCATCCCCATGATGCCATCCTTATATGCCCCAAGTCTCAGCCCAGGTGTGCCCACCTACGCATGCTCATACCCTACGTTGGGTGCCCACCATCAGGCATGTGTGCAGGACCACAGATGTCTATCACTGATGCTAAGGCGAGAGGGCAGGCCATTTACCCTACAGACAGAAAGACTCAGCACACTAGAAGTCTGAGAGAACACACAGGGGTCAGCCCGAACAAATTCTACGATTCTAAGCTTTCTGGTCGTGCTGTCATCCAAGCCTGTGCATGGTCACACAGGAGCGTCCCGGCAGGGTCCCTCTTTCTCTTTCTCACCTGAAACGCAAGTCAGACGTAACCACAAGGATGAGCAGAACCTTCAAAAAAAAAGTTATCGAAGACGTCTCATTTCCCTTAACTGGAGGGCTTCTTCCTACTGCTTGAAGAAGAGCTTGCAGGGCATTAGTTGCTGTTTAATGCTAATGTTCCTTAGAAGAGCGCAGGGCAAGAAGAAAATATCCTCACCAACTTTCAGGCCAGATTCTCTCCTCTCGCCAAGGTTGCTCCCGAGACAAGCCAGACCTGGCTGCCACAGATAAGGCGGGGGGTTTTGTGCGAGGTGTTGCTTCAGTTTCTCTGTGCAGGGAAGGCGGGGTCCTTCCTATCTTTTCGTAATTCAAAATCTTAAGAACGGAATCCTTCGGTGCAGATTATCTCCCTCCTGCTCTTGTTGAAAGGAGAAAGAAAGGAGCCTAATTTTCCATTTCAAATCCAAAGTAAAAGTAGGTTTAATCTCTAGCCCCAATTCTCTGCAATGGTGGGAGAAAGGGACCTGGCCTTCTGTGGCGTCTGAGAGGAAGAGCCTTCACAGGACCTTGGGCTGGTCCACACTAAAAATTTTAGTGTGTATATAAGGGGGCGCAGGGAGTGAACACAATGAATATAGTTTGGTTTCCTAACGCCTATCACTTTTAAGGTGGGAAAACTAGGTGCAGCTAGAAGGGGCAGGCCTAGGTATGCCCAGGGTCAAATGCTTACAGCCACAAGTAGCTAGGCTACCTGGGACTCAGCCTGGACTCAAAACCATCCCACTGGGGCATTTTTGCATGCTAGTAAAGGGGTCCACCCAGGCAGAGCAGATCCCTGGGCCCAGAATATGATAAGCAGGTGGCTTGGCCAGAGCAGAAGGTGCCTTGTGCCAATTAAATAAAGGTGCCTCTTCCTAAGGGCGGCCAAGTCCCAGGCAGGGGACTTTCTGCCTGCTCAGCAGGGCATTCCTGTGGGGGGGGACAACCTGTTCTACCAGTGCCTGCCCAGCCCAGCCTTTCCTAGTGAACAGAACAACGGAACCTCCAGCTCCCCATCCACAGAAACAAGATTTTGTTGACATCTAAGAAACTCTGAGGTGTATGTTAGGTACCACTAGCATCTCCCAATATTCATGCTCTCTCTCTTCTAGGGAAGAAACTAACTTTATAAAACTTCTCACTACCCATCTTCCACTGCATCCCAGCAACGCTATATCTGTCCCAGCTGGTGAGATGTACCAGAAAGGCCCTCTAAGGGAGTCTGCTGTTACCTGCAGCGAAAGCCGATTCAGCCTGACGCAGTGACTTCGCTCAGGACGGGATGCTGTGCTGTTTATGTGAATTGCTATAAAGGCCTCATTCCGCGCATTTAGAAGAGTGGCTGTCATTATATTGAGTGCTCAAAATATATTTGTTGAGTGAATGAATTCATAAATGTTTTATACCAAGAGAAAACTAACATTTCAACCCATGGTTAAGCAGCAATGTAGTGTCCAAATTAATCTCATAACCCATTCTTCCAAATAGTCTTCCAAAGTACGCATGTAATGTTTTTTCAAACTTTTCAAAACCATGACCCATCACAAAAATCGCATTCCACGATAATGTATATTTACCGTCGCAATGATCTGTATTCTCTATTTTATGATGTTTCTATGTGCTTACTGCAACTTACCAAATTGGCTTTGAGACTCATTAATGTGACAAGACTCAGTGTTTGAAACTGAGTACATTTTAAAAAATGTACTTGTTCAACTGTTAACTTTCCTGTTGATAAACAAATAGGAGTCAACGCTCAAGTTAAATTTTTTAATTAAAAGCCTAAAGTATTTAACATTCAATGGAAAGAAACAGTGGTAGAAATAACCAAAGCACTGTGCTTATTTGATGTTTTGGTCCAAGAGTTAAACGTGACCACTGATGTCTCAGGCATCTCAACAACCTAAGACAAACATGGAAGCTGCACCAGAGAGACCTGCCTGGAACCCCAGGGAAGCTGGGAGGGCCAACGCCCTCCTTGCAGATCAACAGCTGCCTCTGGCACACAGCACGCTCTAGCCCAGGGCAGGCTGCCCCTCCCCGGCCCTCGTCAAGCCAGACTGTCTTGCCTCCAAGCTCCACACCTAACTTTTCTCCCCTGGTGCTCAAGTACTCATGCTAGTTATTCTTTCTCTTTGCAGATACAGGGGGTTGCAAATACTCTTCCCTTCTAAACTGGTGCTCTCAGAGTCTACAGATTATAATTTAAGGAAGGAAAAAGGATCACAGAGTTGGGGGAAATGCTCTGCAGTGGGGATACAGGATGCTTGCACGTTACTTCAGCCCTTACTGCCTGGTGACTTTGGGTGACCCTGCACATCTTTAGCTGTCTCTATGGCTGTGGCTGTGAGAACAGGGGGTATCTCTGACCTGCACCTAGTCTAGCTCAGCAAGTTCAATGTCAATGAAGGTCAATGATGAGATGGGTGAAAGTACCTTCCTCCAGAGAACGTGGTGAGAGGATAAAGGAGCCAGGCTCCACGAGATAACAGAAAAGCACTTGAGAACACTTGGAGGACTCCCGAATGCAAATATAAAAGCGCCACATAAACCTTCTGGGGACAGTCTAATGTTAAAGAGTTGAAAAACCATCTATTTCACATCCTCTTTTCTGCTCACAAATATTAAGCTCACAGAATGAATTATTTCTTTTCAAGTTAGGAGTCTGGTGTTCTCAGCTGAAACACGATGGCGCTGAACTAGCTGATCCATCCTGTCAGTTCCAAAAATACAAGAGTCTTTGATCCTGTGTCAGTGGCATGAAATACGAGCTAATTTCAGCTCTTTGCCTTGGTAATTTTATCTTCCAGCAGAAGCAACACAGTGCTCTATTCGAAGGCAGTGCTAAGAGTGCCGGCCACTTCCTTCTGATACACTTATGTAACCAGCAGCATATTTGTCAAGCGTTTTGTGTGTGTGCAATATACTAGCAGCTGACGATATGCAGAAGTATGAGAACGCCCTGTCCCTCTCGGCACTCGGAGCAGGCGGCTGTCAGGGTCACATGATGAGACAAGTGCTGGACAGCGTGGCCAGTGAAGGCTCAGGGCAGCTTCGAGATGAGGGAAAGCGTAGGCACGCAAGTGCAAGGCCTTAGCCCAAAGAGGGGACTGTACTGGGACTTCACAGATGAATATGTTTTACGCACAGAGAAAGCAGAAAGAATAATCCAACAGGAACATACACATGACAATGAGGGTAGAGGACGATGAGGACACTGCTTCCACCTCAAATTTGCTTTTGAAAATTTACGGGTAAAGGTTAATAGGCAGGATGGAGTCAGATGAGGAGGGGCTTTTTTTTTTAAGATTTTATCTACCTATGCACACAAGAGCTGGGATATAGGCCAGAGGTACGTGGGGTGAGAGGATTCACCAGAGACAGAGTGGGGAGCAGAACAGGCAGATCTGAAACACACTGCTGAGGGGAGCAGCGGGAGAGACAGGAGAGGTCTGCTGCGCCATGTGGGTCCCCTCCCTGGCCGAGTATCAAACTCATGCTACAGTGGCTGCAGAAGCCCCAGTGAGGAGCTCAACCCCTTGCAGCACCAGGGAGGCTCTAGGAGGGACTTCTACAAACAAGTGAACAGGTCTGAATTACCTTCTTCAGGCAGCAGAGACCCTCCTGAGGCTCCTGAGCATGGGAATGATAACACACCACCATCTATATTTCTTAATATAAATTACTGCTTGCAAATTTCATAGAATTTAAGAAATCTGGATAACTCAAGACCTGACGGAGCTATCCCAATGCTGGCAGGTTCCCACACACAGGTTCTCCTAGCAGAGGGTTCTTGGCCTCATCCTGCCTCCCTCCATCACTCTTCACGAGGGAGGAGGAACCTGTCACTTTGGTGAGCCCGGCCCTTCCTCTCTCTTGATGGCAGGCTGCCAAAAGGAGGTGCACCTTCTTCTCTGTTCCTCCCATCACAGCTTCTGTACTAGGTCAGGTGAGTCTCTCCAGTTCTGAGTTTCAACAGTAGGCAACCTTGCCCACAGGTGCAAACCCTATACTCCAGTTATTTCTTCCATCCGCCTAACTCGTTCTTCATAATCCCCAACTTTGTCAGAACTGCGATGGGGAAGGGAGCCTCCATCTGAAAGCTGTTGCACTTTCTGAAAGGGTATTACAGATCCCTCAGCCATGCAGGTTCACTTACACTGACTTATAGACATGCTTGAGACTCTAGGCCCGGCACTTCAATAAGCAGGTACAATACTCCAGATCCGGACAATGGATGGCGAAGGACAAAGGTGACACCAAGACAGCCTTATGGCAACCCAGTGGCAGTCCCAACAAGGAGCTCTGCAGCAGTTCAAAACCAAGGGCTGTTGTGATGGAACCTAACCACCTTCCACCTCCACCCTGGCTTCTCCCCTTTTCTCAGTCATCACACCCTTCTGGATGTGCACAACCCACACCACCCATGGCACGAGCGATGACTTACACCAAATTAATCCCCCAAGTCCTTCTCCCTTCTTCCCCACTAACCCTCCTTCCACATTGTTTAAATAAAAATCTGCATTATATCCCCTTAGGAAAACTAAAGATGAATGACCAATGAAATTAGCTCTTCCAAGGATCAGTTACATATTAAAGGATTAGTATGATATGTGATAAGCCCAAAGTAAACCATGTTGTTTATGTGAGGATGGAACTTCCTAGTACCACTTTTCATGCTGGGCTCTTTGTCAGTGTCCCTTCGCCATGCCCATTCTCCACCCACCATAGGCAACTGGACACACAGTCCATGAAGCCATTTTGTATCTCAGGCACCATTTCCAAAGGAGGAAAATCATTGTTTATGATTCCTGGTAATCATTACCATTATTAGAAGTGCTTCCAGAAACAGCTAGCCTCTGTGGCGTGCCAGCTCTGTGCCAAGCATTGTCAGGTGCTCTTCACACAGGACATCATTTATCTCAGCCCTGAAGGTCAGCGTTAGACCTCTCATCTTTCAGAGACCCAAAGAAACTCACCACAGAAGTACATAAGAAGTGGCAGAGACCATATGCATCATGTCTGCCTGATATCAAATTTCATGGTTCTTCTTACACTATTTGGAGAAAAAGCCAAGATACAAATGCTAACACTTCCTTGACACCCGTCCCCTGCCCTCTGAGCAGAAATACTACGAAACTGAACAGCTGCATCATCCACACTGAGTGACTAAGTTCAAGGTGCTGTCTCCCATAGAGACAGGGTATGAGTTCAGGGTATGGCAATTTGGAGGGCTCTCACCCATCCCTCCTCCACTGACCCAGCTACACTGCACAGAAGTAAGCTGCTCCCAGCAACACATCAGGACCAACTCCTGAAAACATCTCCAAGCAACTCCCCAAGCAGCTGACTCCCAGAAAACACAAATGCAGGTGAACTTCATCACCGGGTCAATACAAGGGAAGAAAAGCTCTTAAACAAAAGAAAAAAGATGAGACTGAATGTGAGACACCAAATTTCCTACCGTTACTAAGATAAGCATCAATAACACAACCAATGTGACAACTGAGGACAACGAAGCAATCACAGAAATGCATCTAATCCCCTCTGCACAAGCACTAATGCGGCCCTCACTACTCCTGGCTACCCCTGAAAGTACTCCCAGCCCTCAGGCCTGGATCATAACACCAGGGCTGGTCCACCAGCAAAATATGGACCTCCAGAGGTCAAACTGGATTTGGAATCCAGTTCCCAAACTACAATAGAGCAGTGTTTCTCAACAATGGCTCCCCATCAGAATCACCTGGGGAACTGTTAACACATGCACATGGTAAGTCAAAACTTCCAGGAGTGGGGCCAAACTTCCCTCTGATTCTGACCCGCACTGCAGGGGAACCGAGCCCACAAAGACAAGTACACCACACAGGTTCTGAGCGGCCATTTAAGTTATATCAGGCGCTGGAGTAACAAGAGTCAAAAAGTCAAATAAAACAAACACTGCCTGGTCTTAGTGAGCAGTACTTTGTAAAGGCAAAGGTGGACCCATCGCCCCCTCTCCAAAGGCTGGGAGGTGAGCGAGCACAGCAGGTCACAGCGCAGACTCGGCAGCGAGACCCCAGCCCTGCGCCACCCCTGTCCCTCAAGTCACCCTACGGACAGACACCAGCTCCTGCCACATAGAGAAGGTCTTTGGAGAGCTTGTGAAAAGGTTTTAAATCTCTATTGAAAGACAACAAAAGTTATCTGGAAGCTTCCAAAAATTCATTCATCCTCCGAGTAGAAGACTGTTTTGCCCAAATGAGTACAGAGGACGTCCCAGACTGGACTAACTCCCAACCACACTGGGAAGACCAGCAGAGAAGAGTTAATGAGTGACGGGATCAACCACTAAGAGAATCCAAGCACTGGTTGAAAAATAAGGTTGATGTCCTTACTTCCTTACCTGTCTTCCACCACTAAGAATGAAAAAAGGTTGGTTAGTAGGAAGCCTTGTCCGCACCGGGAGGTACAAAGTGACCCTACCGCTATCATCCTAGGCTGCTAACCTCACCCTCATGACAGGAACGAAGAGCTCCACATGAGAGTCCACTGAGTAGTTAGCAAAAATAGAGCCCCTTTCTTCTTTTTAGAGTAGGGCCACCAAAAATTTAACCTGAGAGTCTCTTCTTTGATCCACTAGATGGTGCAAGCTCTCCTTTTCGAGCAGACTTACCAGAAGGAGAAACTCAAGGACATCAAAAATTTAACATGGGTGCACCCAAAGAGCCCCTGTACCCATAGGAGCTTTAAGAAGAAGGTTTACACTCTAAGAAGTCTGTCTATTGTGCAATAAACAAAAGCAGGGGAATTTCTTGTTTAATTCTAACTGAAGATCAGGAGTTGATTTAGGCCATGGAAGGAAGCATACAGCTAAGATTTCCTTCAGAGGAGGGAAGTCGAAAGAGGATATTGAAGCCTCAAGATCTGGAGATCTGGGTTTGCTCCAGGCTCAACCCATAATTATCTGTGTGAGCCTTACTGAGTCACTTAACCTCTCTGGTCCTCACTGTCTTTACCTGAAGGGTAAAGAGCTGGGGCCAGATAATTTCTGGAATAATGTCTAATGCTAAAATTCTATGTATATGTATTCAATGTGTAATAGACTATGCTTCTAACTCCAATCTAGTCTATTTATTTATATCTGGCAAGAATGTTAAACACAAAGTATATGTTCCCATGAAATCCATCTCGTCTATGAGATTTCTGAGAACTGCCGGAATTTATTAATTTCCTGAAAATCATTGGTAAAGTCGTAAACAAAAAGGAAAAACGTATGTAGGGTTGGGAACTGGTTGACTGTTCCTGGGACTCCTGGGACACCCTTTAGCCTCCATCCACGCAATTAGCTTTGTCAATAACGCAGAGTATTCTACTGTCCCTGTGGGGGAAGTTTCTGAAAGCTTCCAAATTACTCCTTTCTTTTCTACAATAAATATTTAAATTTTTTTCATCAGCTCTGCAAAACACACAGCCCCTATTTTGGGGGGTTCCAAGCACAGGTAAACATCGTGCTAGGGCATAAGGACACGAAGACAATGAGAGAGACCCTCACATTTGCGCCACACATAGCTACTCTATGAAATTGAAATTTAATGGATTTCAAAGTTTCAGACACCTAAATTCTTGCAGACAAAATGTTATCTTCAAAGAAAGGAACTGACAGCTAAATCCAGTTTTATTTGTTACAAATATAAATATCACACAAGCTTATCCAAAGAGTTGATGTCATGATAAACAACCAAGCCAGTAACATACTGCCAATTATTTTTAACTTGATATGTCACAGGCAACTCACACCAAACACAGTAAAGTTTGCCTACTTGGTAATTTCTTTTCTACAAGTAGAGAGCACATTTCAAATATGAATCTTAGAGTCATCACTGATTTCTGAGTAGTTTTGTTTTTGTTGTTCATTTTCCTTTGTTTCTTTCTACAAAATATCCATATCTTCCTTTATACTTTTCCAGCAATGTCTGTCTCAAATATAGTCATTCCCCTTTTGGACTTCCACAGCAATTAGGAGTTGTCCATCTTTCAACAGTTGTCCATCTTAAGGTGTCCATCTTAGCAACATCCATCTCTAGTTCATCCCACACGCCTCCCCTCAAGCTCCTCACTTCTCTCCCATGTCCCTGCCACCCCAGAGAGTCAGCATCAGCCAAACCTCCATTTATCAACCAGACTTGATCCACTGCAACACTATTAAATTTCTCCTTAGCTTTGTCTCTCACTCCCTCACATTAACTACGCGTGTGCGTGCACACACACACACACACACACATCACTACCTAGTCCCTATATTCATAGTCACACATCCACTTATTTATTCAGGAAACATCAAAATACCTATTATGTACAAGCCAATGTGTTAGACATGATGGGACAGTATTTGATCAATGAACGAAATAAAAATCCCTAGTGTCTCTTCTGGTGTTTACCACCTGCTCAGAGAGGTCAGATTACTAAACCCATAACAACCATATAAGGTAACCTCTAAGTGCCACATGAGCGACACCAGCCAAATTCCAAGAAAGAACATGACAGCCCAGGCCTGGCTTGATCAAGACTTCCAGAAGGTGACATGTAGTCCAGACACTGGAGGATGAAAAGAGTTTGGATGAGTATAGTCAGAGGGGAAAGGCATGAACAGGCCTTCCACCAGATGCTGTTTCACACTCAGGTAAAGGCAAGGTATGGCTGGGAGAGGGGCTTTCCGGAGAGGGGCGTGGGAGCAGTGGAGGGAACCTCCAAACAGCTGGGCTCGCCCAACTCACAACTCCATGTCTTTGAGTTAGTGCTCCTAGTCCCTTCGTGTCTACCATTTTCCACCTATTTCTTCCTGGCAATGTGCCAAATTTATGATTTACCCATCAGTGGACGTGCTTGTTCAATCATCCAAAACTATGACTTTTCAACAAGCACATAACAAGAACATAAACAATAGTAATGGTGAACATCATGACACTGACTATATACCAGGCACCATTTTGTTTTTTGGGGTTTTTTTTAATATTTATTTAATTATATTTGACATCATTTGTAGTCCCCAAGGCCAGGCACCATTTGAAGCACCAGCCCCACATAATGCTTACAAATACTACCACGTGGGCATTTTTATAATCATTCCCATGTTACAAATGAGGAAAATGGCTCAGAGAGATTAAAGGTTCTGAGAACCTCTGGCATGGAGACTTAAAATAAATAGGAAAATAATTCTATGAACAACCTGAGCTGCCATCACATTCTAGGAGAAATAGAAGAGCATAAATCCAAAATTATGCTGTGGAAGAGATCGTGTAAAAACGTGTTAAGGGATGATAAGTATATTACCTACAATCAAAACACTAGAATGATGGAAAATGGCAAAAAAAAAAAATCCACTATCCAGTAATATATAGTGTCATATGAAGGATGTCATATTGTAGACATTCAGCTGGCTAATAGGTCACATGTACTTAGGACTAAGTACCAGAGACAATAAGCACTTTAAATGCAGTTATCTCATTTATTCTTCACAAGAACCCAATGGTGGGTATTAATAGAGTACACAGATGAAGGTCCCTCTTGCCACAGTCACATTGCGAGTTAAATAGCAAAGAGCCAGAACTCCAGCCAAGTTCTCGCCAACCTCAAAACCCATTTTTCCAAATGTTCAGCTAGACTGCTTCCCAAGATTGTATTAAGCAAATATAATGGCATTAATTGAATGTATTAGATGGCACATACTAACTTTCTGTTTTCAATTAACAATCAAGTTACTTCCAAGTCAAAGCCTCTTATAACTGTCACTAAAATCTTCTAGGTCTATTAATAACTGGCTCTCTCACTGGACAGAGCAACAGTTAATCCAGGCTGTCCAGAGTTGGCCTGTTTAACATGATTTTCTCGTTCCAAGTTTAATAGCGCCAAGGCTGCTCCTGTCACAGACCTGCAGGCCCGAGACAGAACTGGACCTTCTCATTTCCTCGTCCAGCTGCCACGACTGGTGGGCTACAGCGATCGCTGCATCTGGCAACTCTGCCTCCACGGTCACCTTCTGCTTAAGTCCAGGGTAACGGAGGAGACAGAACGACTGCCTGGACCCTCCCACTGCCACCCCAGCTCCTGGGTCACAACTGCACCTCCAGCACAAGGCAAGGCCAAGACACACAGCAGGCTGACAGGGTGCTGCATGCATCAAGCTTTCCTGCTGAGCTCAAGCATGTAGGGTGCTCAGCCGCCCCAGCAGCCAGATGCACTCGTGGAACACAGCAGGCTGTGGACACAGGTGGGCGCGCAGGTAGCCTTTCAGCAAGGGGGAGGACAGAGTCACTTTTTATGATCGGCTTATTGCTCCAGGCACGGAAAGAAACAAAGGTCCATAGAGCAACTACCACTCAAGGCAACACAAAAGGAGTTAAGAGCTAGCAAGAAAAGCAGGGGTCGTTGGTGATTATCTTTGAATCAGCAACATAGAGACTGGGTTTTAAAAAACAAATTATTGAAATGTGTAACCAGAACTATGAAATGGAAAAACCAAAACATTATCCCCCTACAATTTTTAGTAATGGCTCACTCCAGAGCAGCAGTTTAGTTTGAACCCCCACAACAAAAGGGAAGTGAGAAAAATCTAGCAAAGAACCACCAAATATGAAAAATGGAACTTTAAAATTCCAGGGCCAAGACAGCATCTCAATCAAGCTTTTAACGCCTTCTTTCTTGCAGAATCTCACTGGAAGGAACTCCCTGATCAATGATATTTCGCAGCACAATTGGAAACTAGAGATGAAAGTTCTGTGTGTTTTTCATCAGGAAGTGACACAGATGACAGCAGAATAGCAACGAGCTTCCAAAAAGGCAGTGGAAGTCAGCCAGTAGGGCAAGGTGGGGCTCGCCTCCACCTTTTGCCACCCCAGGGCCCCTCCACTATCTCCCAGGTAGAGGCACATGAAAGAGGACAGACAGGAGAGACTGAGCAGAGGGATGGTTAAAAGACCTGCGTGTCCATTCCCCACTGGGGACTAAAAACAGCAAGACATGAGGGGCCAGTGTATTTATTCCTCCCATAAACACTGTGCCCAATTACAGCACCTTAACATTTATTAATGAAGATCATTTGAAGATGCTATTAACTGCTTTTAAAATCTTTAGTCACTAGTTTCACAGGGCATAAAAGTAAAAAACATCCCTAGCTGGTGAAAGCCCGGCTGAGCCCCAAAGGATCCCATTCCCCCCACTAACAGGGTCACAGCGTGGCTGCTCCAAGCTGCTCGGAACAGCCATCCTTCTATCGGGCCCCAAAACATCCATCCATCAGCTTAAGTCAATAAGCCATGAATTATTGAGCACATAGGCTGCAGATCATGAATATGTATGTGCGTGTTTGGAAGACAAGATTGTAAAACAAATGGGCTCCACAGTGGCTTATAGGAACCCCACACACACGCCACCAAGGAAATGGCTGGAATTATTCTACTGGGGTATATAGTTCAAGCGAGATTTTAGCACACAAGAGATGGTGGAAAAATCAGTTTTTCTGGTGGATATTTTACTTCTGTTTTCCCAGGCGTGCTACTATGGAATAATGTGCGGAATGAAACACAGCTGGCTTCGCTGCCGAAGCCAGAGGGACAGGCTTCTCTGAGGCCACAGTATGGCTGCTAATGCCCTGCAGAGGAGTATGGTGTGCAGTTATTTATCCTTCCGCCCCTCCCTTCAGCGCACTCCCCTCAAGGTCTCCAACTCCAGCAGACAGTCCCAAACTCTTGCCCCCATTTTTTAAGTCTCCAAATAAAGGAGCCCAAATAACCTCCCAGAGCAGAAGCTTCTAGTTTCTAGCCCACTCAGCAGAAATCCTACGCCTGAGCCCAGGTGTGTTCAGGTCACCTGCCTTTCCAGTCCAGAGGCCCTGCCCAGCCTGTGTCTGGCCTGCTGGAGCCAGTGCAGTGCCACCACCACCTGCCAGTCAGGACGCTGAAGATGCCCGACAAGCCAACAGCACAGCTCACAGCCTGATCACCTGGACGTCTGCGGTGCCTCGGCCTAATCACGGCACCTGACAGCCCTTTACTAGGCCGTGCTCTCTACCTGGGGACTTTCCTCCAGTAGCATCACCATCTTCAGATGTTTAATGACTCCCTAAGATGCACAGGACACGTGCTGCCCACAGAGCAGGGGTGGGGACCCTCAGTAAAGGAGCAGATAGCAGCCTGGGTTTGGTGAGTTCCATGGACTCTACTGGACACTTCTTTTTTCCCTAAACAATCTGTGAAAAATATAAAAGCTGTTGTTCTGTTAAAAACTGTGGTAAATACATATAAATTTGCCATCCTAGCCATGTGGCAGTGCACAGTTCTGCAACGTGAGATGTACCACAATGCTGCGTGACCATCTCCGTCCACCCAGCTGCGCTGCAGGAGGGAGTGGGTCCTTGAAGACTGAAGAGGACCTGACAAGAGAAGTGCCCAGAAGGGGGTGTGCCAAGCAAAAGACAAGAACCAGGTGTAGAGACACCGGAAGCCAGACTGAGGCCGGCCTGCAGGCGCCTGGGCACAGACTTGAGACCAGGAAGCCCACCAAAGTTTCAAGGAAGGTTACATGTTTAAACGTTCACTTGGGAAGCCAAGAGCCAGAGGAGAAGTTGTTCACTCTCCCCCCTTCTCTGCTTCTTCCTAGGCCTTTTCACTTTAAATGATAAAAAACAAAAACAAGAACCAAAAAAAAAAAAAGAAGTAGAGAGCAGGGAGAAAAATTAAGGCGGCAAAAAGGAAAAATTTTCCCTAGTCACTAAATAGCCCTGGGAAAAACTCTCTGCCCTGGATAAAAGTTAAGGAATTTTAATTTGGTACCAGAAATTCAAATCTTATATACTAACATTCATTTTTCATTTCACGTATTCAGAATTGGCTCTTTTTTTTTCCCCCAGAATAAGTATTTATTAACTTCATGATTTTTAAAATTTTGTGTTTTAATTACAGACATAACTCAGAGCATTGGTTAATATTTGTAAGGTGCTACTATTAAAGTCTATGAACTACTGTCTGGGGCTGTGCTAAGTGCCAGAACTCTGCTAGGTACTTTAATAACCAGCCTTCCATCCGTGTTCTCTTTATTCAACCTCCTACATCTAAGGTACTGGGCGAGGCACTGGTGATACCACAGTGAAATTAAACAGGCATGAGCCTTATTCCCACAGAGCACAGCATCCTGGAGACAGACGTAAACAGGTTACGCACATTCCATGATTCAGTTCCACAGTGGTGAGTGCTAGGAAGGGGGGGTATAGTCGAACCCCTCCGAGAGCTCACTGAGGTGGCTCTCATCCTCAGTTGTGGCCAAAGAGTTATCACTGATATTTGGGACATAAAATATCCTGAACAAACAATAATTACAGTTATCACTATCATAATAATGACTTGGGAAATTACTTTATATCAACCCATCAATGAGGGGAGCACAAGGAGGAAAGTCGACACAGATGAGAGCCCATGTGGACAACCACTGCCAAGGAGCTGGTATCCTCCATGAGGACACCTTCTATACAAACACCAGCCCCACCCCTAAACAGTTAAGATACTGAAGAAGAGCAACCTGGAAACAAAGGCAATATCTGTGTTTTCCAAAAGTACTTTTCAGGACAGATTTAATTTCAAAGACTTGGTGCTCTGAGCCCATAACCACCAAAATAAACTGGAAATTTTAAATGTTTTAATATTTGCACCATATCCAAGATGACCTCTGGAAACGAGAAGTAACACAAAAATCCCAGCCCAAGTACCCTGTTCATCTTGGAAATGTTGCCACTGTGCTCAAAGAGCACTGGATGATAGGAGATGAACATCTTCATCAAGAACAGCTGCTCTAAGCTAGAGACCCCACCAGTATCTACTTCGGAGCTTCATAGTTGCTCTTTTCGGGTATCCTTGTGTTCTATAAAGTGAGAGCCCACGGAGATGGAACTTCTGGATACAGGAAGTGAGTGTCCATCAAAACAATACATGAAAAGTTGTTCTTTGCTTGTCTTCCTACCAGGGTGGCAATAATAATTTGACAAAGATCCTCTGAATGCAGCCCTGTATATGTCTCTTTACTTAGTGAAGAAAAAAAACCTTCTTAAAACTAGAATTCTAGGCCCATGGGTGTCTCTTGAAGCTCAAACAAGGTGTTATGAGTCAATCTATTATATGAAACAACAGCATCACAAGGAATTCAGCAAGGTACTAATGAGAGAGCAGGTCTTTGATGGGACCTTGACTTCCCTTTAACTACTGTTGTCATAAAATTTAAATTGTTATAAGAAAAAATTATGTTCTATTAAGAAGATGGCAAATCCAGGGCACTAGGCTACCATTGTCCCTTCTCCACTTCCAAGGTCAACCTCACCATCTCCCTCACAGATGTGGCCTCAGTGGACAGCTTCACAGACATTTCCCAGTAGCCACTAGCCATGAACTGAGAAGGCACAAGAATCAGTCTGTCAACCAGTCCTCCTTTAGACCACCTTACTGAACATTCACATCAAAATAGTCAATGACAACAAATGGATCCCATCAGACTTCAAAGTGTTAGAGTTAAGATCTGTGTTTGATGTTGTTAAGAGAATACGGATGGAATGAGAAGAAAAATAAGGCTCAAGTCACCACTGAATGGACCACGTGTTTACCTTCCTCAATTGCAATACAGATAAAGATCACACCAGCCCAACACCGACCTTATGGAGAGCAGGAGCCAAGACTGGTACCAAGAATCCATTGTAGATATAATTGACAAGCTGATTGCGAATCAAGGGGTGAGCCACCTAAGAGAAAAACAGGGACCCATGAGAAAAAGCAGAGAGTTCAATCTTTAGCTCTTCTTAAATCAAACACTTCTGTGTGTCTGACCATTTATTCCAGGGATAGAAGACAATTCAGACTTCACTGCCATGTAATTTTTTCAGGTGACTTACTCCAATATAAACAGCATAGGTTTTCAAATAAAGAAAAAATGGGTAATTTTAAGTTTCCATTTGAAAAAAAAACAAACAATAAATAGATTGGATATGTGCAAGAAAATTAACAAACTGGAAAGTATAATTTTTGCCCCATAACTTTGTCTATGTCACATTCTCATCTTGTAGCTGACTTTTTAGAAAAGACTATAACTGCCAAAATGGACAGCTCATTTTGCTAGCAGAAAGAATTTTCTCATTTTGAAGATTCATGTTCTATAATAATCACTTTTATTGGGAAGGAAGGCATTTAGAAAATCTTTTGTTAAAAAAAACAGATACCATAAAAAAAAAAATCAGAAAACACTATCAGAGGCACAACACTTCTCATACTTGATTTTTAAAATACATTTATACTGTGGATAACCCTTTACTAATATATTTTCTAAGTAATCTTTCTAGTGCTATCTCCAAACAAAAAATCTTGAAATTATATGGCCTCAATTTCAAAAGAGAGTATGAGATATATCATTTCTCTGTCCTTAACCGTGCAGTTAGCTCTACTTCTCTTTCTTAAAAAAATAAATAAATAAAATCAGACAATAAAGTAAAAAGCAATTTCTAGGGAAGTGAGGCAAGATCTTTAAATTACTGATAATCTCTCTCTGTGTGTACATTTGGGGAGGAACTAATAGTTTCATCTTTTTTTATTTCCATACACTTCTACAAGAAAATGATGATAGACCACAATATTAAAGGAAAAAAACAACTTAAGATGTAATTCATTTATCTTACATATAAATAAACCTTCCTCTGATTTAGCAATAAAAATGAGATGAGAACTAAAGTGATTTACTTGCATTTTCTTCCAGAAGCTGTTTCTCTATTTGGTGGATAAACAAATTATAACTAACATTTTTCACCTTACAATCACCATAAAGAAAATTTGATTTCTTAATAAATCCAATATTAAGGTAATTTTATGCTATATAGAAATAAAACATTTTTGATGAAAACCCACTACATCCTTAAATATATATAAAATCTGATTTTTATTGAAAACAGTAACGAGAAATCTGAAGGTAAAAAATCTAATCAAGAAGCAAATATACTAGAGTTCAGTGTCTGTTTTTTCCTGAAGCAGGCCAATTTCAAAGCAAATTTAATTTGTGTTGCTAAGAAGATGCTTAACTTCCTCCAAATTCAATTGGGATAACAATATTCTTTATGTTATATGCACCATTAAGCAAAACAAAGTGTTTTTCCCTTGGAGACTCCCAAAAAGACCTTGAAGTAAAAGTGGTATCATCTGAAGTACTTAGATGCCTAAAAATATCTATTTAATGAGTCAGGCATTGAACTTATTTTTGATGGTTAAGTGGATAATCAAAACAGAATTAACACTTTTTATACGGAAGATAAAGAAAATCTACTAATTTTCTTCTCAACTCAAACTTCCAGAAACATATAAACTAACAATTTCACTCGTGCAAGGACTTTCAGCACACTTAAAGCATCGACAGCCCCTAAACGGTTATCAAAGCTGAAAGAAGGCCGATCGGACAGAACCCTTCGCAAGGCCTGCGCTGCGCATGGACGTCGCAAAGGGCTTCCCATCGTGCGCCGGTACCTGGATGACCGCATTGCAAAACTCCAGGGAGTTCATGAACTGGACGAGGGCGGGGAGGAGGAGCCAGTCGTCCTTCAGAAGGCAGTGCCATTCCTCACCTTTCTCTTCCAGCTTTGTAGGCAGGGAAGAGTAGAGCCCGCTCAGCCCAGTGGCGAGAACCTACAACGAGAAATGAAAATGTCATGACCTCTCTTGCGAAGTTTTTCACCTGGGGAAGGCCAGTGCCGCTGACCCGAGGCCTGCACTTCGGGCAGTCAGGGCTGAAAGGCACCGCACTTGGGCGGCTAGGGAGGGTTCCGCAGGTCGAGACAGAAGGGAGGGCGACTCCAGCAGAGGGCAGGGCAGCGCCAAAGGTATTTGGCCGACTCGTGTATATATGACCTGGCCTGCTCAGGGCTTGGCGCCAGGCCCACACGGGGCTGGGGTGCGGAGAGCAAGGGAGACACACGCAAAGATGAAAGAAACATGATTCCTGCACCCAGAATATTCAGGAGAGGAGGAAACTCAACACTACGTTGAGTAGCAGTGCTAAGAAGGCACAAACCCATCCTTCTCGGGAAGTCCTGGACGGAGGGGCCAGGACAGAGGGTCTCACAGGCAGGAACCACGAGGAGCTTGATGAGAACAGTTGAAGGTCATGACAGATACATTCAAGTTCACCATTTAGAAGGCACTTTCTTGGATAGTCTCTCAACTGCTCCCCACAAATTCCAGCAAGGAGAAGGAACTGGGGGGTCACGGCTCAGGCAGATGTGATGACCACAGTTCCAACAGGTCTAACCCCGAAGTATGAGTAATTGGAGGAGGTGGGAACAAACTGGGGTCTCGCCCGTAGGGGGCACCTATCATCCCGGCATGACGCCGAAGCTCCTGGGGTGGACTTTCTCCCTCAGAGCTTGTTCCTACAATGACACTGACAGCTCCTGAGTTCTGAAGGCAAAGAACTCAAACCGGCCAGCTACCCAGCTTAGGTCATGGAGAAAATGGCGCTATTTTAATAGAGGCAGAAACGCTGAAGAACACACTGGTGCTGAGTGCCTGTTGACTTTTAACTTGCAGATACAGGACAAAGGGAAACAACGGGTTTCACAGCGCCTCCAAGTGGGAAGCAGAGCTGGCCGAGCAGCGCCATGAGACAGGCTCTGGCAGGTTTAGGCGGAGTGGGCGCAGCAGAAGCAGGGACGCCATCTGCAAAAGGCACTGCTCTGGCGTAAATCCTGAGTCGTCGAGGGACTCAGACATGATGTAAACACTCAAGAAAACACTCAATTCTGAGTTAGGTCCAAAAAAAAAAAAGCAGAGTTTTACTGATTTCACCATCAAATAAGAGACAAAGAGGTAATTATAACAGCGTTATAAATGCTCAGAACCCATCATGGGAAACACAGGCTATAATGAATGTACAAAAGAACTCACACTTGGCAGACTGGGAGAAGGGATGTTCTCAAAAGAGCTGATGTCTAAGGGCCAAAAAATAAAGAGCAGGTAGCCAGGAAGAGCAGGTACTGGAGGGAGGAACATTCCAAGCACAGGAGACAGCAGTACAAAAGCCAGGAGGACAAAGAAAAGATAGCGTCTTTTGGAACTACGAGCAGTACAGGGATGCAGAGGGCCGAGTCAGAGATGGAAAGAGCCCGGGCAGGCTCTGGCAGGAGGTAGTCCTGCCAGGTAGTGGAGGTCAGGACAGAGAGCTGTGGGCACCCAGGCCCAGAGCCAGGAGATGGACTTGCGTGAGGGATCTGATGCTTAGGAGAGGATCTGGGCAAGAGACAGAGACGTGGACCCATCCGTATGTAGATGGCACCTCAAGCCATACAGAACAGAGAGAAGGAAAGAGAGAGATACAGACAGATGAGACATGACAAAATAGCCCACGGGCCAGGCATCAGACAGTCTGGAGGCAAAACATCAAACAGTTATCTCCACACTCACTGCTGCCTGTCCTTTACCATGGCCTGTCCCCACGCACCTGCCAATTCCCTCTAGTGCAATCAACTGTCTCACACTGCAAACCCTATGGCCAATCTCCAGCTCCCTGGCGTGACCTGTTCACTACAGTCCTCACCGGGGGTGCAGATGACTTGTCGAGTCAGGTGTGCTGAGTTTCGGGTGCTAGCAGCTATGCCCGTGAGCAATACACCCAACACCATGACAGAGCCCAGGCTGGAGAGTGAAGTGGGAGCTCTGAGCACAGAGAAAGCAGAGGGAGCCACGCAGGAGTGGGGGTGTTAACACACTAGGAATCCACCGTGGGGTGTAATGGCCGGGAAGGAAACAGATGAGCTGTTTCAGCGTTGGGGAGATCAAAAGACTACATTTCTCTGTTCTGGTTCCTAGTTTACCCATTCACTACCTCAATTAAAAAATAAAACACACACACACACACACATACAATGACTAAGCACCTAGGTACTACGCTGAGTCCAGGGAACACGAGAGTAGATGACACTACGCATTCACCTCTTTTTCAAAATCAGGGTATTTTGTGGTCCCAAAGGAGAATGTCCCCTATTGAAAGCCCTGAACTCCTTGTCAACATACCCAAACAAATCACTTAAATTCCAGCTTTGAATATGACCCGAGAGAATTGCCTGTTATAAACTGGAAACCTCTGGCAAGAGAGAACAGAGACCAAAAGTTCTCCTTGAAGGGAAATCTAATCTTGATGCCACATTTTTAAAATCAATTATATTTGCTAACTCATGCTAAATTAACCACAGAACAAAGGCTTTAATTCTGCATACTCTCAATTCCTTAACCACTTGGAGACTTTGAAGATGAATTCATAAAGACAGGCTTAATTTGTCTGACTAAAAAGCTGGGAATAAGTATTCAGTATATCAATATAATTACAGCAACATTAATTTTCAAATTACATACATCAGTGACAGTAATTAAAAATAACACATACCTAATATTCAGTTTTTTTAAGAGTATTGTGAGAAGGCACAGCTGAGACGAACAAAGCCTGCCTTTCAGGCCCCGCAGCCCGCAGCCAGCAAGCCAGCATGCCCTGGCCGCTAGAGAGTCAAGGAGGATGTCCCAGGATTCAGAACAGGCAAGTGACAGGGAGGAGCAGGGAGCATGACATCATCTTAAGAACAAGATTCCAAAGCCTGACTGCTGAATACTTATATGCCCCTCTCCACGGCTTCTGCTCAGAATTCAGATGCATTCACCAGGGCCACATTTATTTCTAGGACAGACTAGTCAGGCACTGTGTAAGACTGGAGCAGAAGCGAGCGCAGTAACAAATCAGACAAGGGGAGATGGAGAAGACAGAGAAAAAACTAATACAGCTGACCCTCGAGCAACATGCGGGCACTCACCTTTGTGTTGATTCCTAGCTGCAGTTCTTGCATTTACAGATTCAACCAACCACAGGTGTAGGTGGCTGAATCCGTGGGTATGGAACCCACATGTCCAGTGGGTTTATAGTTCATATAAACTATAAAGGGATTTTCAACTGCATCCCTGACAGCCCACATTGTTCCAGGGTGAACCACAAAACAGGGAAGGTGACAGGAACACCAAGAGGGCTCGGGAGTGATGTTAAAACAGGACAGGGGAAAGCAGAGGCAGCAACAGGTTACTAGAAAGCTTTTCCAGTTTCAAGACTTTAATGGCACAATATATTAGCTTCAACATTTCTTTAACTCAGGGATTCCCTGGTGGCGCAGTGGGTTAAGCAACACACTATGAAGCAAACCACAGCCACTGCGGCATGAGTTCGATCCCTGCCGCCGGGAAGTGGGGTGACCCACAGGGCACACCTGACCTCTCCTGCTGCGTCCACTGCTCCCCTCAGCAGTGTGCTTCAATCGATCTGCCTGTTCTGTTTCCTGCTCTGTCTCTGGTGAATCTGCTCACCTCCCGTGACTCTGGCCTGTACCCAGCTGTTGTATACACAAATAAATCTTTACCAAAAAAAATTCTTTAACTTAAAAACATAGGAACAATACAGACATGCAAGCCGCTGATTAAAAATGAAATGCAGGTCCACGACTTTAGTTTTCACTGACCATGACACCAAAAAAACCATAAGACACTAAATTTTCCCAAGTATTAACCCAATATTTTTTATTTATCTTCTCACAGGAATGTCCTTAAATGTATACAAACATCTAGTCATTATGTTTCATACCTGAAACTATGCTATATGTCAATTACATCACAATTAAAAAGAGTATCCTTAAAAGAAACTTATCACCATATAAAACTGTGAGGACAACAGACAACTGGACAAGCAAACACCCTGCCTGACAGCAACACGGCATGGTTAGTGCAGAGACTATGACTTGAGTAACACTCATGTGATTTTGAACCAGACTGCCATTCACATGTCATTATCGACAGGTGCAGAGTACTGAACACATCAGGGAAGGTCCATCTTTAGCTTTAAACATCTAATGGTACCAGTTAATTTGAGCAAAAACAAAAGGAATTTTAGCAGATGGCTTTAGTCTGAAGCTAGCAGCAAAACACCTGGTGGGGACCATTTGCTACAACTTGCCAAAATAAAAAGCGTCATAAATTTTGGACATGGGATAAATAACTCTCTTCCTATGGCTGTGTACCTAAAGGTGCTGTAATTTGATTTGCATTTCTGGACTTATGTATAAGCTGTGTTCTACTTTACCAATAGGTGACACGCAACAAGGGCTTAATCATCAATATTGGGTTAAAAAAAATCAAAAGAAGGTAGGGTCATATAATCTGCAACCATTTTTTTTGGCACTGAATTTTTCCCCAGAGTAGTCTCATTCGCCTCCTATTCTTGGGGAAAAAACATCTTGAGACTAACAGGCAGGGGGAGCAGCAAGCTCTTCCTAGCAAGGGCAACAAAAGTTCCCCAAAGCGGTCCAGTTGCTGAAGGAGCCATTACTCTTCCAAAAGCCTGATGCTAACACACTCTGACAATCATACTAATTAAAGAATGCTTTTTGTCAATCGTGGTCCTTACCGGATGGTTAACAGAGTATGCTTTTATCCTCAACATAAAAAGGCCTTTTTTTTTAATTATGTTGTCAGATGTAATTATAGAAAACTGGGTACAAACGAGATTATGAGATGTATCCTGAGGGGCAACTTAACACAAGGAAGCTCTGTGTTCCATTCTAGTAAATAAGGTCAGCCGAAGATGTTGTTTTTCCTCTAATTTTAATGAACTCTAGTGTTTTAAAGCATGTTTAGTAAAAGGAATAATTACTCAGTGACGTCTGCTTATAACATATTAACTGCCAATCTAAACATTAAAAATATATGCTCCATTCTTGTCCTAATATATTTAGCTTTAAGTAGGAAATGTTATAAACATATAAAATTGTATAGAAAGCCATCCCCGCATTTTAACAGATTTTAATATTTGGTCTTAATCTCTTTAGAGTGTTCTTTAGTTTTTCAAATGCTGAAACTTTACAAATAGAGCTAAACTCTGTTCCAATCCCAGGACCAGTCTTAACAGTTCATATTATTGCTGTGCTTGTTTTTGTCCTTTCACTGTATATACATCTATCCCAAAAATGGCATACCCAAAGATTTTGTGTTTAAAAACTTTATGTAAATTTTTAATTTTATGCAACTACCTACATATTGTATGTAACCTTGTGTTACTTTTTTAAAGAGGCATTTAGAGTTATTGGTGCTCACACACATGGATGTAGTTACATGTAATTACATGCTAACACGTGAAATTCATTCCATTGTGAATGCTGAGTAGTATTCCATCCATGTAAAAATAAACCTCTTTATCTTTCCCTTAGAAAATTTTCTCTTCATCAACTCACTGTTCCAATGAAGACCTTTGTGCATGAATTCTTGTAAACACACGCCAGATATCTAGCCGTGAAGATGCATGCTCTCGTAGTATGCCAACACTCAATGTTTAAGTTTGCCAGACTGTTTTCCTGAGTTACTATAGCAATTTATAGTCTCAAGAGTTCCTGTTTCTCCATATGTGTGACAGTCTTGATGTTATCAAATGTCTGAATGTTGGTCGTGAGTAGATGAGTAGACATGCTATCTCAGCATGAGTTCCATTTGCATTTCCCTGATGCCAGCAAGGTATTTTATGTTTATTGGCCTTGGACAGCTGCTGGGAACTGCCCTGTTCATATCATTACTATTTTGTTTTTCCACTGTTTTCTTACTAATTTGCAGCATTACATATGTTTTTGTATTATTTGGGGTTCCAATCATTTTTGTGATTGTGTGTGTCTTGTGTATTGCAAGTATTTTCTCTCAATCTCTGTTTTGTTTTAATTCCAGTCTCTTCTTTATGGCTGGTGCTTAAAAGGAAGTCCAGATGTTTGATTAGTGACATGCAGGGCGGTGAGTCCCTGCGTGAGACTGTATAGGTTCAAATCCTGACTCTCTTACTAGTCATAAGGTTGTATACATTTATTTGGTGTCATTGTGCCGCCATTTCTTCATCTCCAAAGTAGGAATAACACTAACACCGACAGTGGTAAGAATCAGATGAATTAAAACCTGGAAAACATTAAGAACAGTGCCTGGCATGCAGTACGCTCTCAACAAAAACGTTACTGTTCCTATTATCAGCAATTATCTCAGCTATTCCTGGCCTTTCACACACTGTTATATGACTTTTGGTATCAGACTGTCACAATCCATGACAAACGCAGTTGGGATTTTACTCAGGTCACATGTACACCTCCAGTCCCAAAGGGGGCCTTCAGTGGAGAGATCTGATGGTCACCACCTTTACCAGCCACGTGAGCAGGAGCAGGGCCTGACCCCCGGGCCCGGCATCACTGTCCAGCATTCTCACCAGCTTTATGCAATCTGAATTTCAATTGAGGGTATAGACCTAACTTCCAAGTTACCAGAAATACAGGGGTAGGGACAAGATACAAGGAACACACCCAGTGTTGTTGTGGGGTGTTCAACGAACAATGCTGACGCCTTAAAATGTCAATGTTGTAGGGAAAAACTACTGGCTGTTACAGGTCATTAACAGAGACCAAAGAGGTGTGCCTACACTGGACTCCGGCTGGGAAGAAAATCTTTAAAAGTCATTTTGGAAATAACTGGAAAAGTGGATGTAAGATTATAGTGTGTAGCTACTGTATAATTGTCTTAGGTAGTAATGGTGTTGTGATTATGTAGGAGAGTGCCCTTAGTCATAGGAAGAACATACTGTCGTATTTGGTGTCTGCAACTTAACGTCAGATGGTATAGCTAAAATAGAAAGTATGCATGATAAGCCTTCCAAAGCATGACAAAATATTAGCAATTTTGAATGTGCTCTGTACATGGTGTTCATTTCAGTTTTCTTTCAAGTTTCCAGTATTTTACTTCTTAGATAATAAAAAGTTGTGAAATGTAGTTGCATTCACTTTATGGACTGATTTGTAGGAACATGTCATTTATACTAATACCCGAAAACTGTAGAGCTTGTCATTTATTAAAATCTTCTTTCATGCCCTTCAATAAAGTTTTATGATTTTCTCTGTAAAGGCCTTTCACATATTAGACTCCTTTACCACATGTGAGGATTGTACTGCTCTTGGAAATGGTGTCTCTTTTAGGTTGCATTTTCACATGTTGATCTGGGAGCCACCATCTTTGCACACTAAATACCAGTGGACCTCCTTCCCTGGCCACCTATCACAGCCAAACACACCCCATGCCATTTCTAAATGCCCTCCAAATGCCCTTGCCCTGGGTCAAGAACTACCAAGGTAGTGTTAACAATGGATCTGAATCTTCTGAGGGAACTTGTCTGGCCTTTCCCAATAAAACTCTCTAGTGGTCTTACACACTACTCCAGCAGAATCAGGCATATTTAAGACAACAGAGTTTATAAAGAAACCAAGGGATGACTGGTAAAGAGCAGACACAATGGAAATAAACTGGAAATGAGTTGGGGAAATGCAAATAGCTGCTGCCCAACCTACCTGATAAGCCAGAAGATACAAACTGATAAATTTGTCATTTAAATCCCCCTTCCAAAGAGGACACTAACACCAAGCAACAATCAGAGCCCTAAGGTGTTTTTGGAAACCCAGCTCCCAGTCCCCCCTGGAACTGTGACTGAGTCTGGGCTGTTCACCTGCAACAGGCCTTCCACTTTATTTCTCTCGATACCAATAATTAAGGCACTTGACAGAGTAGAGGATTTCTTGCTTCCTCAAATTGTAAATATGTATTTTCTAAATAAAATCAGTGCTTTCAATCTATAACTATGGTCATTATCTTGCTGAGAAACAAATTAATTCATGAAAGCAGCTGTGAGGGGTCTTCCCACATGCCATGATGCACTGGCACAAAATCCACCTGAAAAGCTAAGAATATGAAAGTGCAGGTTTTACCAATCACTCAAGATATCTCTTAGGAAAACTAAAAAAGTCCATAAGCCAACAGGAATGTAGCAAGAATTAGCAGCACATAGACTTTCCTGTGCTGGCTGATTCTGAGTTGACACTGCTCAGCCAACCAGCACCTCAACTTAGATTTCTCTGCTCCCTTCCAAATGACTTGCTCTAAACATCTTTCCATAAAAGGTGCCAGCTACAGTTGCTGAAAAGAAAGGCATAAAAAAGTAAGTTCAGGAGCAAAAGGGAGAAGCAGGTGAAAACATGCCAATGGGAGCCACTTACTGGACAAAAGTAGGTGTTCTCCACAATGTGATGGGCTACCACGCTGTTCTCAGCAGAGAGAGACATGATGAAGAGCAAAGCATCCCGGGCCTGCTGGCCAACAGTCCCCTCTCGGTGAATGAAGGGAATGAGAAGGGAGAAGATGAGGAAGTTGGCAGCCCCTTGGTCCTCACTGGTGTGGAAGAAGAGTTCCAGAATGGATGGGTCTTTGGCAAGGATGGAACAGAGCTGATTGAGCAGGACAACCAACTTCCCCTCCACAGTGGGGGTGCTTGTTCCCGAACACGAGCTCAGCAACATCATCAGGGGCTTCAGGATGGGCTTGTGGTGCAGCAGAGGCTGGTGGGACTGGGTGACCAGCATTTCATACATCTTTAGCTGCTCAATTTTAGTCTCATCAGTAAATTCCCGTCTCAAGCTCCACAGGAAGAGTTTCTCCATGATGTTCTCACAGACCACAAATTCCAGAATAGGTCCCATTGCAGCATCTTTGGCTTGTTCTTCAATCAGCAGGAAGAGCATGTGTTCTACATAATTCTGCACCGCACTGGCCTCATCTGGAGGGATGGATCCGTATTTCGCCTGGGTGTTCTTCAAGGGGTCATGCTTCTCTAAGATTTTCACAACCTGTAACCAAGTCAAACATGTCATCCATCTGATGTTTATCATAATTAAAAAAAACACACCACTGCTGATTGTACCAAATCTCTGAAGAACATGCAGGGGTCATGACTCATAAGAAGATACATCTCTCATGAGAATAAAATGAAGGGTTAATGGTGATGGGGAATACATGGGGATTACAATTAATGGCAAGTATATGTAAATTTTAAAATATTTTAATAAAAAATGCAAAAAAAAATGAAGGGTTAAGCTACAGAAAGAAGATCTTTGAAAATGTTCCTTATAATACTCATATGAGTTTTGACAACTTTATTGTCAAAGAAAGTGGTATGGCTGTAAATAACACTACATGCATTCATGGGTCTATTATAATGAGTCTATTGAACAAAATGACAAGAAAAATTAATACATCCCAACAAACAAACAAAATACAACTTAAACAACCACCCCTTGATTTTGACAACAAAATAGTGGTTACCAGAGGGGAGGCACCGGGAGGTGGAAGGAATGGGGGAAGAGCGTCATTTTGATAGATGATCAATACAAGCATTTTGGTGGTAGGTAAGGTATGCTATATACATTTATCAAGGTATGAATCTGTACACCTGAAATTTATAGTGTAGAACAATGGTTCATCCATCCATCCATCCATTCGTCCAGCCATCCCTAATTAGGTCCTATGAGAGCTCTAACATGTCTTTCTCTTACCATGCTGGCATCTGACTGCTTTCTACCTCTCTCTTCCCATAAACACTTTCACTTTGGAGCCTGGAAATTAAACAATTTTATATCTCAACTTTCACTTAACTGTATGATTCAGAATGTCTATTACACTATCCATTCAACTGACTTCCTTTGAAATGTACATACGTGATAATTTTTAAACAATTGAACATTTTATTCCTTGTTGCTTTTCTGAACTGCATGATATATGGAATATGTTTGTCTAGTGCAGTAAGTGCACGCCTAGGCCAGTTTACAGCGTGCTGTTACATGTTCTGGATCTAGATTATACAATTTTGCAAGTCGCTGGGAGGCTGGCAAAGGTACAATGCTATGTCAGCATACATGAGCAATGAGGGTAGTTTATTTCTCAGAGAAAGGTCTAAGTTTTTCCCAAGCCAGAAGAAGGGCAACAGAAGCTTTATAGATTAAGTAACTCCTTATAGAATGAATAGATATCCACAGAATCTATAATGTCTATCAATTTCCATTACAAAATTCATACTGCTGTGAAGGGGAGGGGGGGAAATCCCCCTACAACTCTTGAGATGATATTTTCAATGAGGAAGGCCTTCAGTTAGCAGCTGCACAGGAGGTACAAGGTTCAATAACCAGTGTCCCCAGTGACACCCCTGAAAATCCCCTCTCCTTCACTGCATGCTGGAATCCAGAGAGCACCTCACTCTTCCCCAGCCTCCAAGAAACTCTCCAAAAATTCCTCCCTGACTGCAGACTATTCGGGCAGAAATGCGGGGATCTGGAGGTTCTCCCCTTCCCACTGGCTTGACATCTCACAGACAGCAGCACAGTACCACACTTTCCAAAAGGGGGCTCCACCTCAACACAGCATGTTTGCCAGTCCCAAGTCCTAACTTAGCTCCACATTCTAAAGAACAAATTAGCTACAGACTTTATCAATTCCTTAATTTCAAAGTCCACATATTGAGTTTACATATGAGAGCTATCTTTACAGCTATGCTTCAGGGTAGAAATGTAATTATACTTCTCATGTGTGCTCAGACTCTAAAACTAGGACTGTGCCTTATACATGATAGTCGTAAAGCAAATGAGTTCAATCCTTCTAGAAAACAACTGGCAATGTGTTACAGCAGCTATAAAGCTGTTTCTGCCCTTTGCCTTGTTAATCTCACTTTGGGGAAAATGTTCTAAGGAAACAACCCAAAACAATTTGTTAAAAAAATTGCACACCATAATATTTTCAATAATTAAAAATAAAAATATCATTGAACCAGAAAGTCACAATTAGAGAATTATAATCAAAATAGGGTACCTCACCATATAACAATGTTATTAAGAATAAATGCTAAGTAAACTATATCATTAATGCAAATGTACACAAGAAATAATTTAAGTTAAATAGCAAACATATTGACAAAGAGATGCATGATTAGAAGTAAGTCTAATGAAATATGAGATTTTTAAGGTTAATTAGTTCTTTCCCATAATTGATCTAATTTCCTAATATAAATTAAAAGTAGCCAAAGTAATTTTATACTAATGTCTAAATAAGAAACCAAAGCTCAGAAATTTCTAAGCAAATTTACATATATATTTATAGTACATACATGCATAAACTATCACATATCTAAATTTATTGTGATCGTAATTAAACAAGCAGGTCATTGGACTGAGGGGACTCCAATACTTAAGAAAACCCAAATCAAAACCTATAAATTCTCCAGGTTACAAAACTGAAACCTAGGACAATCAATCACAAACCAGCAAGTATGACCACAGTTACATTTCTCTTATGAGCTAACCTTCATTTATATTATTTGTGCCAATGCAGCCCTTTATAAACAGAACACTTTTTAAAAAAAAAAAAATTTATTTATTTTTGCACACAAGAGCTGGGTTACAGGCCAGAGGTACATGGGGTGAGAGGATTCACCAGAGACAGAGCGGGGAGTAGAACAGGCAGACTGACTGAAACACACTGCCTAGGGCAGCAGCAGGCGAGGCAGGAGAGACCTGCTGCACCATGTGGGTCCCCTCCTGGCCGGGGATCGAACTCACGCTGCTGTGGCTAAGGAAGCCCCACAGTGTGGTGCTCAACCTCATGCACTACCAGGGAAAACCCAAAACACTTTTTTTACTATGAAAAAATTTTTTAAAAGAGTCGTGATTTTTATACAGGATACAGACTATTTAGCAGCTTTCCCATTTAAGCATATCCACCCTTTCAGTAGTTCTTTTACACGCCTCTGGTTAAAGGGCAGAGCAACATGACAATAGAACTATGATAACTCACAGAGGCCCAGGTTGTGGTCATCTGAACGGAGAGAATTGGAGCGCTTTCCCCATTGCCAGCTGGAAGATGGGTGTGTGCAAGCAAGGCCAGTGAGTCACAGAACGCTGCTCAGCAGAGTGCTGTCCACACCTGTGGCCCGTGTTGCCACATGCCCTTAACCTCCTCTTCAGGTGTCAGGACACTCCCGGGTCACCTCCCTTTCCCACCAGGCAGACACACCCATGACCTGCTTTTACAAGCAGATGCTGGGAGCCCACACCCTGCTCCCTCCTGCTGGGGAAAGCCTATGGCTTCTTGGCCAGAGCACAGCATGCGCTGCAATGCCAAAGAACTTCCGTTCTAAATTTGCTGCCTGGATGCTGTCCTCGTTCTCTCAGTTTCTACACACTGGCTCCTGGTGTGAACTGGGCTTTTCCTTGTCTCCCTGCTTCCTCATCCGACATCATTCCCATCAAGCTCCAATCCTCCCACATACCTGTTTCTGCTCCCGGCCTGTCCTTACTGACCACCAGCTCTGACCCTCGCTGCCCTGTGGATCCCTGACCCACGTGGCTTCCCCAGGCCTGACCAGTCCTGACATCTCCTCTGTCCTAGTCTCTCAACCTTGCTCAGGTCTCCAGCCCCTCCACCCCCACTTCTTCTCAGTTATAGTCTGTCTAGGGATGCCGTTCAGGTAAACAAACACACATACACTTACAATAAAGGAAGGTTAGAGAGGTCCAAGCAGGACAAGAATAAAAGCAAGAAAAAATATGCCTTGTAAATATTTCATCCACTATACAAGTTCACTTCATTAGGCAGAAAATATCATTTACTGATCTAATCGATCCTGATAAAGCCCACACTCACGAAGTAAACCAGCTGAGAGCAGAAACACCACCACACGTTTGGCTGATGACAGCATTTGGTGATCTACAAACTTTAATGAATACAGACTTCTGTGTGTGTGTGAGAGAGAGAGAGAGAGAGAGAGAGAGAGAATCATGAGCCCAGAGCACATATAGACCCACATGTAAATTATCAGAATTCTAAAAAGAAACATACATAAATTTCAACCTAACTGCAAAGTCACATGACCTACAATGAGGTCGTGTGGATGAGGATAATATGGAGACATGAGGATAATGGGACAAATCAATGAACCAGCAGTATGTTTCTGTCACTAAAAAACTATTCCTAGGGGCTCCTGTCTCTCCATGGTCGATGGTGACCATCAGCTAGTGGGCCTGCATTTTAACAGTCACAAATGCTTAAGAAGCTTAATGCTTTCAGAAGGAAAAATCTACATAAATCACATAATCACAACTCAAGCTAACAAATAATTCTTCATGATAAGCACAAGTGTTTCTCCATCAGGAGACTAGCTTCAACTCCATCTTAAAAAAAATTCTATATCTTCAGTACATGTGTGTATCAATAGATGATCACTTATGCTCCTTTGGCAAAGAGTCTAGTTATTTCAAGAGTCACATGAGTACATCCATAATTCCAAATACCTTGGAATGCTAATTTAAAGTGGCCTCATGGAAAAAAAAAAAAAAAACAAGTTACTAAGCAACATTTTCCATCACACAGGAAAAGGGCAGGATTTAGCAATCTTCAGCCAAATTCTACTTAACGTACCAAAAAAACTACAGCAAGAGTCTCCACCCAATGCTTGCTTGTTACCTGTGTCTTCCAACTTGGGGTGTCCTTGCATACCACCCCTGAGAGACTTTTACTGAGTCCTGTCTTCTCACATTAAGGTAACAGCCTAATCACACATGTGCACTTGCACAAGTTGGTTAATGCCAGCCCCAGTTCTGAACAACAGAGACTTATCTAAATCTTGGATAAAACAAGATAAAGTAGGAGCTTTGTCTACATGCCACACCTCCTTGGGACCAAAGAGTCTGGTAATTACTGCAAAGCAGAAATGTGGTAGAACTTCAGTCCATGAAATAACCTAATAAACTAGCCCTTAAGCTAGATTAATTATTTTTAATCTAGGAATACATGGAAAGGGTTTAGGAGTAACGATTATGCAATAATGTTCCAGAGGATGGAGCAGTTTAAACCCCAGCAACACAAACTCATCACCGAGCACACGGCCGGACAGCTGCTGACTCTTTAACACAATCAACCCCTCTGGAGTCCAAGAGCAGCGCTGTTGGACTAAGGCAGAAGAGCCTTGTTCTGTCTATTTTCTACTATCAAAGGCTGATTAAAAAGCTGAAGAGAGAAAAAAAATTTAATGTTAACAAATAGCACCTTACTCAGATATTAAGAAGATTAACCGGAGTTTCAACACTTGCCAAGTTTTCATCTCAAAGGCTGTGCTTAATGTTTCTCTGTCACTGAATCTTTGACTTAACCCCAGACCAAAAGAGTGAAGGTAAACAGAGCAAGAGATCTGGTTCCCAGGGAAGCTGAAGGTACGTTCAAGTCTCTGTGCACCACAGTCGGACTAGTGGAGACTGCCCAAGACACTCCACTGAAAAATACCTACTTTTCATTATTGTGGGACGACATTTGACTTAACTAACATGGATGATTGTTTTTTCATCTCCACCTCCTCCAAGAGCAAAAAGGTTACTAAACCCACTAGCTTTTCCTCATCCACTATTACTGTGTGAGCTGTGAAATTTTCTTGTCTTCGAAAATTGTTTAACAGCTTATATTTTGGAGGCTGAGGGTGATAAGGAGAAGCTCTGGGCTACTACTTAACTGAAAAAGGACAGAAATGTGCGTTTCAATTGATTGTTGTTTTAACCTACCACCTCTGTTTTTCTGGCTCTAGAGTAGATGTCTTCTAGTACATAACTAATCCTGACTCATGCTTCAAAGAACAGAGAATGACTACAGCAAGGTCCATGAAACTTCACGCGTGCCTAAGGCAAAGAATAGTGAATCAGCAGAATGGACACTGCCCAGGTGGGGAGCCATTAAGAACGACTGGTGGTGGGGAGGGGGAGAGATTTATATAGCAAATTAGCTGAGTAATTTATAATCTGGGGGACCAGAGAGAAGGCAATTTGCTTCCATTCAGAAAGAGTAAAGGAGATAAAAAACAACATTCTACTAAATTATAAATTGTTCTTATAGACTGCTATAAAAATTAAACACGCACATTTCTCCAAATCATTAATCATTAATGTCAAAAATATTACTGGTAGCAAATTACAGAACGCTTTAAAGTCAGTGTCTGTTCAAGGATGTTCTAAGTCGCCAGCTTCTGTTAGGCTACCCTTCAGATCTCCTGTCTTTCAGTTCAACAATTTATTGAACACCTACAACATGCCTACAACATGCCAGGTACTGGAGATATAGGTAAATTACCTATCAGAGACAAGAGCCCTCTGATCATAAGAAGCTTGTAACGAGGCTGGGAAGAAGACACTGTACATATAATTTTAATACAAGGTGTTGGGGTAAGGTGGTAAAAGGACATGCAAGGTGCTGTTGGAGCAGAAAGAGGGAACAGGGAAGGTTTCCAAGAGGAAATGATGCCCCAAATGAGCCCTATAGGAGGAGAGATATTTTACTAGGGAAGGGACATTCCAGAAACCTGCATTTCCCAGACCATCTCCATCCATAATTGCCTCTTCTCTTGACATAACTACTATAGTCATCATTATTCATTGTGTAACCGTGTATCTCTCCTGGTCATTCAAGTTAGTTTATCCATCCTTTAACAGCCCAGACCAGAGCCTGTGCATCCTCTATCCCAACCAGGACTGTGATGTGTTTGAAGCTTAGACTCAGCAAATCTGCATTTTACAATTATGCTGACATCCATCTGAATTTTTCCAACCAGTATTTTTATTCATAAAGGTAGCAAAGGTCCTCACGAACCTTTGGAAGTAGCATTTATTTAGAAGGGAACGTCAAAACTAAAGATGGAGAAGCTTGCCCAAAGTTTAAGGAATGACTGACTCAAGAATAAGATCAAGAGCATCTCCACCTTACAAAAAGGACATTTAAAGACTAAACACCATTCCCTTGGAGAAAGTCATCCTCAAACTCAACACTCTGCTTTAAACCAAGGGCACTATGGCTTGAAGCAGCACTTCAGAAGGTGCTGAGCTTCCCAAGGCCCAGAAGGTCTGACAGTACAGAAGTTACTGGAGCTGGCTATGGAAACAGGTAACGTGAGTCTGGGACCCATACTTACTCCTTCACCAACATGAAAGAGTATTTCCACATTCCTGAATTAGGACATTCACCAGCTGTAGGGCGGCAGGGGACAGAATTTTACAGACTTTGTGTAGGTGACTCACCTACACCAAACCAAGAAACTGACACAGAACACTAAGTGGGCCACATCGTTACCCCAGCAGCAACGATCACCATCAAAGGCATCATATACAAAGAAATAAACCAAACAGCGCCCAGGGCAAAGAACTCATATTAGAGTGCCAGACTTCTCCCACCACATATGATGACTGGAGCTGAAAATAATCTCAGTACAAAAAGCCTTGCTGTGTACTCCCACTAGCTGCAATATTGAGCACAAATAATTAAATATGTTAATAAAATACATGTGCTAATATGCACATATTTTACACACATTATAAACACAAACTAGAAACCTGTAAAAGAGCAGATGGCAATAGACATTCTAAAACATCCTCCCACATGCAATGGGGAACGCTTAGGGAACAACGCTTAGGATTCACTACCCCACATGGCAGCTCCTGCTTTAAAATACTTATAAAAGTGCAGAGTCAAAGGTAATTACTGTAATTATCTGGAAAACTCCTGAATTACTTTCCTCCCTCTGCTGAAGCAGATGTGTCCTTAGCACAGACTACAGCAAACCCATTAAGATTCTAATAGTAAAAAGTTAGAGAATGGGGAAACTCATAAAAAATCTTGGAAGCTGTACCCTGAAGAGTGACAAGAAGCTCCAAGGTATAAATGACCCAGCGCAGAATTTGTTTTGTCTTTTATCTAAACCATGTTCCCTGTAATTGTGATTTACAAGCTCTGTGCTTTAAACTCCACTCAGTTTCCGGCCACAGGAAGGAACCAGGTAGTCATTAAAACACTGTCACATAAATAGCCACTTACCAGCTCACCTGGGAAGTGTGATGTTGGGTAAGTAATAAGAATACCAATTTTATTTTTCTCACTTCTTGTAAACTCCTGAGGAAAGGGGTAAGTGTTCTGAACATTCACCCTTTAATTATCTACACAAGCAGATCAGAGAAGAGTTGTAGAGAAGTCCAATGACTAATTAAAAAAAGTTTATAATCAGCTTTGCTAATTTGGTGAATTCATATACCCATAGGCATCTTCTTTTCTCAAATTTCAACACAGGGGGCACCAGCCAGAAAAATGGTGGAGCAAAGAAGTCAAGTACATGGGCCCAAGGTGAAGGGAGAGAGGTCTAAGCACTGGCTTGAATGGAAACTGACATGGGGAATGACTTCCAGCAAGTTATTTAGCCTCTAAAATGTCCCATCCCCTCATCTGATAAATGAAGGGAAAGCTAGACTACGTGCCCGGATGGAGAGGAATAAATGACACAGAGCATCTGAACGATTCCACACAGCCCTTGGTAAATACTTAATAAATGCTTATGACTGTATTAGAGTTTCAGGACTGGATGGAAATCAGCAAGGAAGAGAAAGAAGATGTAATTATGGATTCTGCAAAGGAATGAAAAGGTCACTTTAAGGCTGCTTTTGTGAACACCATGATTTTAAACCAGACGCGGAGTCTAGGAAATCAAGACAAGAAAGCTGCTTTCTTTCCTTCCTACCTGAAAGAGTTTTCCTCCCTGTGTTCCTGGGAGCCTAGTGACCTGTCATGGAGCTAGGACACCTGGTGTGACTAGGGCTACCCCGGAGCAGCTGAGAAGATGGAACTCATATGTTACCTGCGCCCAGTGGTTTTTAAAGACAATCATGCATGTTTCTGGATCAACTCCCTGCAGGCTCACAGCCTGGGGGAGTTTGCCTTCTGTCGCAACCGATGTCATCATAAACCTTCATAGATCAAGGCTTCTAAGTCATATTTCACATTCAAAAAAATTTGGTAAGCAGTCTCTAACTTTCAAGTTTCATATTAGAGATGTAACTTCCTTGCATTTCATCGTCACCTTCCAAAACCTGCAATGACAATAATAAAGAAGTGTCTCGTTAGGTTCATCTATTAATCGGGCCATGACAACATTAAAATCAGAATTTAGACAGTCTCAAAGTCCAACACAGAAGAACATACATACAAAAGAGATATTTCAATTCTATCTAAAGGCTTTCCTGTCTTCTCTTGCCATACCAAGTATTTAAAATAATAATGCTACCAAAGTTACAGTCACAAATTAAACAATTACTGGGTTTATTCTCTCCTACTGCCAACCACAACTCCCTAGATTAAATTATAAATCATTCCACTCTATTTTCTATAGCCAAGCAAGAAACTATGATGCCAATGTCTGTGAAATTTAAAAGCACTCAGAAAGAGGAAAAACATTACTTAATAGCGACAGAAATAAATGCCTTGATGCAACTTTGGATAGTTATGACACAAACACCCAGACTCTTGGGTCCAATCTTAGTGGATTTTTTTTTTTTAATCAATGACTGTCATAATGGAATTGAAAGAACTCTCGGTCATTTTGTGCCTCAAACTAAGTTAAGCTTTCTAGCTTTTCTGAAAAATAATAGAATTCTAAGTAACCCTGACACATCAGAGATAGAAATGATGTATCAAAAACAAGATAGCGTTTACTAGGTGTGAGTACAAAGAAGCACACTTGCAGATGAAAAACGAACTATGCGGCTAGTCTATGCAGAAAGCCTGGCTACAACAGAAGTAGCTGGGAAAAAGAGCCACTGAGGTTGCAGACGCACAGTGAGTATCACCCAGTGGCCAGAGCCGGCTCTGGGCTGATGCCGTAAGATTGTGGCATTATCTCATCAGCTCGATCAGCCCCAAAAAAGGACTGCGTACAGTTCCAGATAGTATTTTTTAGAGTACAGATTGGAGAGAGTTCAGAGAAGAGCTAGACATTCTAATTATCAGCAGACAGGAAGATAAAATCCATGATAAAAGTTATGGAAAAAGAACAGCAGTGTCCAACTGTGATGTTAAGGGTATTAAAGGGGGACATTTATTATTATCCTCTGGAAAATAATAAAGGGGGAGCTCAGGGACTGAAGGTGATGACTCCTGTTAGATTTATGCATCAATTCTTTGTGGAAAGAGGAATTAAACACTGCAACATGGCTAAGGAATATTGAAACAAGTACTCCTGTGAGGCCAACCATGAAACATTACAGGAGCTTTAAAAAAAAATAAAATTTAAGACATAAGAACAGAAAACAAGCAATCAATAATTCTGAGGAGAGAACATGTCTTAAGGTGAATAAAGGAAGGGGGTACATGTGTCAGATGAGTTTGGAAAGTGCACAGAAAAAGGAAGGTTTGGCAGGGCTGCACAATTACATGCCTGGAGAAATAACTTGGCTGTTTCCTGTATTTTATAATTTAAATGGGTGAGCCACTCAACATATAATCCCTAATAAAACAAATTTGTTGTTTCCCTTGAGTCACTGTCAATGCCCACTATGGTCCTTCACCCCTGAGAGGCACCTGGTATGGCCACCCCATCATGGAGGAAATGCCCTCCTGTACCCACAGTCCCCACCATGCCATGCTGCCCCATTGCCTGCCTCCTCACCACATTTCAGTCACCAGGCCAGCCCTTGGGGACAACATTTCAAAACAAGACAGCAGCCCTGTTTTGAAAGATAAGAGGTTGCCCTAAACTTTCTCTGGAAATGACATGGCTTATTATGCAGATGCTATAACAATAATGAGGAGGAAAACCGAAGTGTTTTTGCTTTACACTAGAGGTTGAAAAAGTCACAGACTCCTTGAGATCCTTCCCATTCCAGAACTGTCAGGTTCTTCTTCAAAGGCACCAGAGAACATGTTATTGCCAATTCCTTCTCCCTCAAAACTAGAAATGTGCTGTCTGAGACCCGGCTACTTAGTTCTCACAGGAACTATACATCCGATCTTGTCAGACAGTGAGAACGCAGTGCTGGCAGGAGAGATACCCCAGCCGAGGTCAAATACTTATATTTAGTTTTTATGGAAACAGAAAGTAAGTCTCTTGATTCCCAGGCCAATGTTCTTTCTAGAAGACTCTGTCCTCCTTTCTCCTGGCTATCATCCCTGGCCCTATTCCCTTCAGGAGTCTGTATTCTCCCTGAGAAAATGGCACCTCACTCGTCAGACACTTCTCCAAACTGACTTCTGTGGCAGCCGCCTGTAGACTCCAAATGTGCCATCAACACAGAAACGACCATAGCAAGAAAACTTGGGAGAGGAAGGAGTGTCAGACAAGTCAAGCCAGCCAGGACTGAGATGGGAAAAGACAATGCCAGAAGATCCTAGAAGTGAAAACAACAACCATCCCACCCAGACCAAAGAGCTGGCTTCGCCACCCTCTCTTAATCCCACGCCTCTCAGAGCACTGGCACGCCTGGAGCCATGTGACAGTCTCAGATTTGCTCCAGATCCGTGAGAGGTGTAAAGGGATGTAGTTCCCAAGCAACATGTTTTCCACATACTCCTGCATTCCCCTGTTAGCAGTCTTTACTTTTTCCTAGTCCAGACTTCTGAGAGATCTAATCTCAGGTCACAGCCAGAAGGCCCAGGTGAGGAGCAGAGAAGGACAACACCAGTCAGAGGCAGTGAGCGGCGCACTGCTGCCCTTCCCTCTCCTGCCCTCTGCTCTCTTCAGCCCAAGGTGTCTGCAGCTGGGGTGCTGAGAGCAAGCTAGCCACTCATGCCACATCTTCACCTGCTCTTCCCATAAATAAGCACATGCCCAGCGAGCTCAGAGGACGTTCCCTCAATGGTTCAGACCCTAATGAGATTTTTTTCCTCCTCCAAACAAAACCATGCCAACAAAAAATTCCCAACAGATTCTTCTTCCAAAAGTAGTTACATGGGGTATTGTGGTGCAGTTGTTGAGATTTTGGGGGAATGTAGGTAGCATGCTGGTGCCTTTGCACAGATTCTGTGCTACAAAGACAGAACTCACTACATTATTTCCAAAAGCAATCAGTACTCATCAATTGCATTTCTGTAGCTCATTGACTATAAAGTATTATCCATCAATAAGGAAAAAAAACTCAATTAAATATTGTTGGAGATAGAAAACTGACCTAAGAATTATCTTTTTTTAAGAATTAAATGCATTTTATTTGTTTTTGAAAGGGTATTTTTTACTTGACCATGAAAAATTATAAGCATATGCCTTCGTCTCACACGACTACAAAATACCTAGGTAATCATAAAAGTTTAGGTTCTCTACTCCTCTAGTTTCATGCCTCTTCCCTTTCAATTTCATTCCCAAATTGTTACTAGTCTTACCTAATTTCAGACTCTTCTGAAGGCTACACTACTTATAAATATTTCAAAATCACATTTTTTCATGAACTATCAACGACTATTATATCTATACTGATAGATGTATTTTAATATATCGTTCTCTCACTATCCAACTGACCTTACATTGAAAACATTCTCGCATGTAGTGATATTTTATTTCATATCACCCTTTAACTCTTGTGTATTTAAACATAATCATCTCTAACAATGGATTATAAAAAAAATTCCTCAAGGGGCCTCCCTGGTGGCACAGCGGGTTAAGCAACACACTATGAAGCAAACAGCAGCCACTGCAGCATGAGTTCGATCCCTGCCGCCAGCCAGGGAGAGGACCCACATGGCGCAGCAGACCTCTCCTGCCTCGTCCGCTGCTGCCCTAGGCAGTGTGTTTCAGTCAGTCTGCCTGTTCTGCTCCCCGCTCTGTCTCGGGTGAATCCTCTCACCTCCCGTGACTCTGGCCTGTACCCCAGCTCTTGTATGCATAAATAAATAAATATTTTTAAAAAATTCCTCAAGGGAAAGAAATGGATAGTCACCTTAAGGGGAGATGAACACGGAAAATTTGAGGACTCAAGAAAGAGAATTTTGATGGAGCAACAGGAGCAGAAGAAAGGGAAGACCAAGGGCACAGGGAGGGGCCTGGCAAGACGGGAAGCAAAGCTGAGTCTTTCCACAGTGAGACTCCAAATCAGAAGTGAAACCGTCAAGGATGGGAAACAGGCCCCTCTCACCTTGCTCCTGCTAGCTCTCTGCTTGGTTTGTCGTCATGGTTACAGAGTTTGAGTGAATTCAAAGTGGGAACACAGGGTAAGGGCTGAGAATTGTCAACGAAGTTCTCCACCCTGGATATTGGGAAACTGGAAGTTTTGACTTGGGGCTTGGGAGCTGGGCTCTGACCTGGGCGTTGGAGCCCCAAGACTCTAGTTCCAGCTCAGAGCAGCGGGGAGACGTGGAGTAAGACATGGGGCTCTTTCTTGGTTTGGAAACTTACTTAGAGAATTAGGAGTAAAGGACAGTTTCTTAGATTGCTCCTAGTTCATTACTTTATGTACTTCCTTGCAACTGCTATCCGCAGCAACAAAGGCAATCCCACTCAGAAAGAAGGGAATGGCCAGTGCACAGTCTTTGTAGGGCTCCACTTGAAAGTGGGATTCTCTATTTGCTTTACAATTAGAATACATTTCACTTACGGAACCAAGGCACAGGAACCAACCATCTTAAATCGAACTCACGGCTGAGTTTCTACTATTGTTTTTCCTGAAATGCTGCCAGCAGAAAACCTCCTGTTTCAGAAAGCACTTTGGAATGCCCTGAATTGGCTACTACTAAATACATTAAAAGTCTACTGCTGTAAATGTGCTTATCAGGCAAAACTCCATCTAAGGGTGAAGACTCTTCAAATACCGAGAACACCTGAAGACAGGAGTACCTTGTGCCCTCAATTATAACTAACAGCACTGGGGGCGAGGGGAAGAGAAGGTTCATTTTGGGTAACTCTACCTCAGACAACCTCTACTCAGAAACTAATAAATCCTATTAAACCTAAATCCTCCCTGGGCTAAATCCTCTGGCCCAGTTCCTTTTCTCTCTTCTGTCCTATCGCATGGCAACGCTGAGCTGTGAAAAGTAAAGCAAGCAGCTAATAGCCCTGACTCCCCTGGACCTTGTCTGAAGCCTCACTCAACTGGTCATGGTTGGACCCAAGCGCCTTCATGATTCACCTCCCCCTATTTCAATCAGACGGCATCTCACTGTCCCTATCAGGCCATAGTTCTCCAGTTAACACAGCATGCACGAAGAAAAGTCTCCCCATATACTCATTCTTTTGGGTCCAGGCTTTGAGACATGCATGCTTCCAAACAGGGACAAGACTGCAGAAAACTGCTAATAAAGTCATGAAATAACTCCACCATGTTTTATGTCTCAATTTCACTGGAAGAGGTTGCCAACTAGGTCAAAACCCACGTGTTATGCAACTGACTGATAAGCAGAATAAATGAAGAAAAGTTTACATTAATATTCAAATTCATGGCTGAAATTTGTTTGGGGATTTCATTTTTCAGGTTAACCCCCTACTGGAAAGTATTTGGAACGTCAACATTAAAGCTTTTGAAAATTATAGTAAATGTTGAAACATGAGTTCGCTGGTGAATGCACAGAACATTTTCCTACATGAGGAGTGATGTGGCAACAAGATAGATACTAGACCATTCTAGTATTTGGGGAAAGGTCTCCCCACCCACCCAACCAATCACAGCAATCTTGTAGTATGTACCATCTCTTCACACATTGCTATTTTGTTGAAAATCTAAAGGACAGTTCAGTTAAGATTTCTGCCACAAAACCCTAAAATTTTGCTAAGGCAAGTGCAGAAATAAGATTATATCTTATACAAAAACTCCTGTGGTATAGTAGTCTAAGCCAGAAATTAGATACAGATGTTCTGAAGCTTCATTTTGTACTAATAAGGTCCTTCTCCAGAAATGGTCCTGGGAAAAAAAAAGTTCACATTTTTAACTAACATGTGTTGGTCACATGCTTCCAGGCAAGGAATGCTGTTCATGGGGCCTGCACAGCTGTATCAACAGTATTTAGTTCCCTACCAAAGTCTTTCAAATGCCGGCATATGAAAATTTTCAGACACACAACCTGTGTAATCAAGATGATAGGATGATTATCTTTGGGGATAACAACCTGAAAAGCCTCCTTTTTGAAAATGTCCTTCAGTCTACGGCCATACCACCCTGAACGCGCCCGATCTCGTCTCGTCTGAAAATGTCCTTCATGTACACACACACACACACAGCACTAAGATGTACTAAGTGTACTTAATCAAGTAACCAAAAATTCCATATAAATCGTGGGCAGATTTCTCAGGAGGAGGTAGCTCTAGTTTTCAGTCAATGTAAAAAGGGTCCATAAATTTCTCCTTCAAAAAAGTTTAAAAATCACTAAAAGATGCATTGATGGTGAAACCATGAAGAGTTCTAAAACAGAGAGGTTAACAACCAGGTCAAATTCTCAAGGTATTGCTGAAGAGACAGCTATGGAAATTTCATGCCATCTATGATAATGAGAAGTTTTCTATCTGCTGCTTGGGGTTTGTTCCAGCCTATGAGTAACCATGCTCTTGAATAACAATCCGTTCAAACTTAATTCCGCGGAATTTCATGGCTGGTCAAGCATGTCCACTCCTACCCCAAACGGTGCAAAACTGGAGGTGCAAAGTGATTGGCATTTAGTATAATGTATGCAATAGGATCAGGAGTCAACAACCTTCTGGGCTCTTAGATAAAGGTCCTGTGTCACTGAGGTCAGAGAGCACCTTTCTGCACTGGGGATGAACTGGGTCCCCAAGAGCTGGGTGCCCCTTGAGTGTTATAAATGGAGTGAACCTCAAGTGCTGGAGCCACAGATACGGCATCTTGCCTTCAGTAGCTCTGCCCTGGTAACCTAAGACCACAAAGTTCTCATTTCACATTATTTTTTATGAACATAAAAATAACAACAGATTTCCTTACATGTAAACTTAATAATCCCTCTAACAAATGGTACCATCTTCTGTCCTATCTGGCACCAAGGTTTAAAAGATGATGCTTTGCCATCCATGAGTAAGTAAAAGATCCTAGAAATATATAATAAAACCTACTGGTTTAAAGCCTTTTACTACATACATATCGCTACCACAGTCAGTTTGGCATTAAGATCAGATGTCACGCTGGTAAAAATAAAAAGCAGTATCTTCTGGAAGCACTGAAAAAATTCAGGGAGAGGACAATTTTCACTTGAAATCTCCCTGTTGAGCAACAGCGTCACACTTCCTGGCCTCAGTAGCATAAGGTCAAGGTCCAGACTTCCACGTATGGAGAGCTGACTTAAAGAAGTAAATGGGTGCATCCTGTGTACCTCAAACGAGAGCACAAACTCGCTCTCTACCTCCACGGCAGTTTGGCAAGTCTTCCCCGTGCTGAGCTCATATGCTCCGACTACCCTCTCAGCTTCCAGCAGGGGCGTGAGCAGCAGCAAGAGTCAACGCTTACCGAGCCCTGCTCTGTGCCAGGCACCGCTCTAAATACACACACGTAAATCTCAACGATCCTGTGGCCTCTACTCTCCTGTTCTGAAGATGAGGAAACAGAGGTAAAGGCACCCGTCTCCTCGAGGTCACAGGTTTCACGGGGTCTAAAGCAGACTGTCTTAACCACCAGCACCTCCACTGCTACGACGTCCTTCAGAGTGCTGCGTCGAGACCAAACGTCAGACTCCAACACCCACCAGCAGTGTTCTGGCTCCCCAAAGCATGAACTTCCATGTAAGGAAGTTCTATCACAGTAAGAGGGGTGCAGTTCTGAAAGTACCAATTCGAACGGTTGCCAAGAAGTGTACAGGACCGCAGGCAGAGCATGGCACCGTTCTCATGAGAAAAGAGGGAGCGTGTTGGGTGAGTGTGCGACCTGCTGGCCGAGTGAGATGCACAGTGACTGCGGAGGCTGCCCTGGGACAGAGGTGGCAGCAAGACTCGCTTCCCGCTTCGTACCTTTCTTCATGTTTTGAACTGGGAACCTAGCTCATGTGCTGCTTAGAGAAGACACTTTTTAGGGTGACAAAAGGAAAGTGCCCAAGCCCAGCTTAAGTGCGGCAGGAACGGTGGACTTGAAGTCTCCACTTTGTCTCCAGGTGAAAGGGACGTGCTTGTGAGCACAGCCTGACTGGGGTGGGGGGAGAGTCAGTTATACTGGTAGGGAATGTCTGCACGCAGAGTAACACCACCTATACTGTAGCTTTGAGAGCCTTTAGCTTCAATGGAATAATTGCAAGTGGATAAGATGTGGGAGATGGGTGCAAAGAATCCACAACAGGGTGGTTTTAAGTGTTACCATTTTTAATGCTTACTTTAATATTCTTGTGCAATAAAACTTACTGAATTTTATTTGTGTGGTTTGTTTTCAGTTTATGGGGTTCACTGCTCTAGGAACGTAGAAATTTATGAATGTTCTTCCCAAATTTTTGTCAGTCTAGATCAGTGTTTCTCCAACATGGGGAACCTTGGGGTTCTGCAAGATCCTTTCCAGAGGTCCCCAAGGTTCTCAGTATTTTTAAGAAATCTTTTTCAGAAAAAGTAAATGTAACTTACTATGAAAATATCCTCATATCCAAAGGAAGCTTCCAGCATTACAAGTTCCGATAGTTGTGCAGTTTTACCACTATTCACTGTGTCTTAAATGACTTGGCTTTTCCTATAGGGTTTTTTCCTACTCGTACAAAGGTCTACCCTTTCCAGACTAATATTTACCTAAAAACCAAAGGTCATCATACACCTATAAATAAGTTTCTCAAACTTTCTCTTAAACTTACTGCACACAGTAATAGCAGACCCCACTGCTCTTGTCTTCATGTTGCCAAAGCATCATTCAGTGGAATTCTGAAAAAGAACTTGGTGGTAAAATGGTGGTGAATACTTCTGAATGGAACAGCACTCTCCCATGTGCATGTAGGCACACAGACGTATATGTACGTGTGTCCACATACAGGCACATGGACACACAAGTCCAGCTCTGCACACAGATGCAAGTACTAGTCAGTGCTGCCATTTCAGAAACTCTACAATAGAAAAGCCACATGTAATTTGCAATTAACAAAGGGTAACGGCAACTCTAATTTCTGCTTAGGGGTCCAGAATTTAGGCTTGCGGGGATGCCTTTCCAAGATACAAGGCAAAGCACAGAAGATTTGCATAAGGCGGCAAGGATGGCTCATTAGCTGCCGGCTGCCAGCCCCAGGCAGACATGAGAGGCCATCCTCATGGAGAGGAAGGCGTTAGATTACCGATGACCTCCAGAAGCAACAGGGTAGATCACAACTCTCCTACTCTGACTCAGTTCATCTACACTCGCCTCCAGAGTGACTGGCACAGACTCCAGGTTATCTACACTTCTTTAGTTCAAACTCTTCTCCACTAGATGTATCAAGGGAGTTTTTTTTGTGTTTTGTTTGTTGTTTTCACAGAGACGGGGAGAAAGAGAAAACAAGAAAAGAAAAATCAAAGGGTATTCTAATTTAAGTTTGCTTCAGATAAATGTGGAATTTGGCACTAATCCCTAGAATTGGTGAACCAGGTAGAAAATGATGAACATTAAGAGTAGACAAGGGTTCCTACTTTTCTCTCAAAAGCATCCTTCACTTTAGAGCTAATTCTAGAATCAAAGGAATTGTTAAAAGAGTATAAAATCAAGAGAAACCTGGGTAGTCCCACTTTTTGAGAGAGCAGTTTCATATAATATTAACATACATATTCATAACTACTCACGTCCATACCATGGCTTGAGGGATTACCAAAAACTGTAGCTAGGCCTCAATTCCCTTAGCACAGAACTGCAAGTCTTCAGAGATTAGGCTCTAAAGTCAGTGCAGAGCCTCGCTGGTGGTGCAAAGGGTTAAGCACTGCCCTACGAAGCATCCACAACCACTGCAGCATGAGTTCAGTCCCCGGCCAGGGACGTGACCCACATGGCACAGCAGACCTCTCCTGCCTTGCCTGCTGCTCCCCTCAGCAGTGTATTTCCGTCAATCTGCCTGTTCTGTTTTCTATTCTGTCTCTAGTGACCCTTCTCACCCCACCCCCATCTCTGGCCTGTACCCTGTACTTATATGCATAAATAAATAAATCTTTAGAAAAATAAAGTCAATGCATAAAAAAAAAAATGAAATCAGTGCATAAAAGCAGGATAATACTCAAAATTACTCCCCAACACTCCTTACCAAGGTACTTATTAGAAAGCAACACACTTTTTTCATCAAGCTGGAGAAACAGAACAGTATCCAACAAAACAGTAGGCATTTAGGATTGGGTTAATCAAAAAATAATTTTTATCTTCAAATGCAAGAATTGTTTTCAGTACAGTGAAATACACTTTGAGAAGCAGATAGAAACAGAACCAAGTAAGGAAACAGCAGCTATACCTCTGCAATTCACCAAGAATAAACTCAAAACTGTCTGAACCTTTTTTTTTTTCAATTATTTTTTAAATCAAGGACATAAATACAAGAAGTTACTACACAATATTGAAGTTTTCTTCAGAATAACTTACTACCCTGGAGAAGCTTCACAAGCATTAATTAGCAAATCTGCACTAAGTTCCAAGTAAATGATATTTCCTGGTTTCACAGAAAAGGAATCTTATAGAGGTAAATCATCAAGAGACACCTCGAATAAAATTGAAGACATATTTTTCCATTAAGTAAACACAACTCTGTTTTTAAAATATTTTAAATTTACATCCATAAAAACAGCAAACAAACATCACCAATTACAAATTCCAGTCATAAATATACTCTGCAGGAAGATTTGTGAAAAGGATCAGGGACTGAGAACAGAACAAATACAAGCATCTGAACTTCAAGTAGACCTAACGTGCCAGTGTGGGTTTGCATCATCAACTGGTAGAGAAAACAGCAGCAAAAACTCTGACTTTGCCAGACAAAAGTTGTTCAATTCTAGGTTATTTCTGAGAAATTTAAAGAGAATTTTGAGCTCTAACTCTGACCACCTTTAGTTCTGAGAGCTTCCAACTCAACTACATTTAAAATACAAGTGTTTACCTTAGCACGGGAGACTCCACCACAGGCTTCTATTTTGTTTACAGAAAGAATAAAATGATTCTCTCCACAAAGTTACCTCCACTTTTTCTATTGTGTATTCTGAGAATTGAAGCCTTAGAGGAAGGGAAAGCTGGTGTAGTGCCAGAATTAAATATTTTATATGATTAGATCACAATAACATCTTCTTTAGTCTAACATAATCAGTATTCTATATTTGTTGCCTGCACAAAACTATAATTACTCGTTGATTTGATCAAATTACTAGTTGACTTAAGCAATTCAGTCTGTCAGCCAGCCTTCAGGGTAATTAGTCAAATCAACATTATATCAAAATGACTAATATGTTTCTGAATCACGAATTCGACTACCCACAACATCAAGGCAATGCCTCCATTCGTTCCAAAACTGTGTTCAGCTTGTTTGACTCTGTGGACAACTGTCCTCATAATTTAATTTACTCTGCGCACAGCTGAGAGAGTTTCCTCCCCTTCAAGGGGAAAAAAGGAAAACAGAAAGAAAAAAAAAAAAGCCAACATATAAAATTCAATGAAACCAGACACTCTTGTTTCAAAAAGTAAGAGAAGGAGGGAAGTTGTTTCCTTATTGTGTGGAGGGACTATAGTCAAGGAAAAAGAAACAAAAATGGATTCTTACCAATCAAACCACCTCTCAGCCCTTCAAATTCCATTAAAGGCCACAATGCTGTTGATTTGATGCCAAATGCCTCTAAAATGCTCCTACCCAAGAAAAGTGTGTTTTTTGAAAGAACAAGGAAAGCAATACATTTACAGGCTGGGGAAATTTTCTCCCATTTACTTGGGTCAGTGAAACATCCATCATCAGAGACACAAACACCTTACAAAATAAAAGATCAGAGGAGCTACACTTTGGACGGTCCAAGAGCCAGAGCCTCCGGGAATCAGACAGGAAGCTGAGCAGAAGCCCCTGTGATTCTGCCCCCAAATCTAGTTCATCTGGTGGGGGAGAACCACAAAGCAGCACACGCTGGCCCACAAAATGTGATTAAAAAATAATTAATTCTAGTTTGGTGCTCTCTCTCTGGAGAAAGAATATCTTCAGAGTCATTTAATAGAATAACTACATAATGAAAGTTTTAAAAAAGCAAAAATGTTCAAATTATCTCCAGACGCTAACTACAACCAGTTTGTGAAGTTGGTATATGGTCCAGTAACAGCACACCCAGGGTACAGGATGATCAATACCGTCAGTGAACAGCTGCAGACGTGTCAAATGGACCTGGATGGATTCAACAGATGTCATCAACAGATGCTTGAGCTGAAAACAGGCTCTGTCCCTCCATGTCACAAGTACAGGTCCAAAGCAAGTTGTCATTAAAAGCCGAGGGCACAGAATTCAGTGGAGAAATATAACGTGTCCATGATAATTTAGCAAAAACATGTTCAGCATCCCAAATCTTTGTTTGCCAGGATCAAAAACATTATGCTGATCACCTACTAAGCGTCTGCTTTAGATTTTTCCTGTTAACCCCTCTCTTCTCCAATTCTCTTACATTGCATCTCCTGTGGTGATAGTTTCTACAGAATATTGTAACTATTGCAGACTTATACTCTGGTCTCCTGGAGGTGAGGGATCACATCTCACGTTGTTCATGAGTGACCCAAGAAGCATTTACGCACAGTCCAGGAAGTGTGGTGTAGCATTCTCCAGACCTCAGGGAATAAGCAATAGGAGCTCTTTGGTGGGCAAGTGATAGGAGCAGCCGCTTCTAAGAGGGCTGCCATTTACTGGGCACTTGCTACGTGGCCCGCACCACTTTAAGCTTTATGTTTAATTCTCACAACCATCCGATCAGGTAGGGACTGCACCCCTACTTTACAGATGAAGAAAGGGGAACTTAGAACAGGAGCTGACCACATGGCCAAGCAGCAGCAGAGCTGGAGGACTGGGTGGGAGGAAACCCAGATGCGGAGCTGGGGGTGGGTGGGAGGTGTGGAGATGCCTCCTCAGGGAGGGGCACCCTCATGCAGCCCAGCTTTGTCTAGGAATGCGTGTCCGGGTGCCCCAGGAGGCCACACATCTAAGTGAATGAGGCGTGTTAACTGAGACACGATGCGATTCCCTGCTGCTTCCTGTCCACAGTGAAACAGCTTCACGTGCTTGTGTGTTGTTTTACCATAAGGTCAGCAGAACAGTATCGTGGAGCTTGTACCCATCACACATCCAACTTTTAGAAAGATTAAAAATTGGGAAACAGGAGAAATAATGGTTCCAAGAAACTATAACCACTGGTCAACTAAGCACTGCTACCCCCACAGAAAACTTGGGGTGTCAGTCACTGAAGATACAGCTACCTAGCTAAGGAAGTTAGTCATTCCAAAATATACTAGAAAGATGAACAACACCCTGACAGTGAAAAGGGGGGAAACCATTTCTTATAGTCTGATTTGTCACTTAAATTCTAGAGGAGGGATTTGCTCAGATCTTTTGAGCATTGCATAACAAAAGGGCTGATTCCAAACAGTTTTTTTTTTTCCTTTGCATATGACATATACTGATCAACGGTGCAAGGAGCAGTCCCTGAATTCAGCGTGAATTTTTTGTAGACAATTTATATTAGCACATTGAGATGTAATTGTATGTGTTTTTCTGTAATTGTTAGTGAAATATAAATCCAGGTAATACTATAAGGAAGACTTCAGATCATAATCCTTACATCAAATTCCCCCCATGGGTCAGATTCTGCTCTACGTCCCTGGTTTTGTAACATTTCTGTCACCATGCTCACCCACTGCACCCTCTGCATGCAGCAGGGCCCAGATTTTCCCTCTGATAACATAAAACAAAATATATTCCTGTGAGCAGGTTCTGGTTCTGCAACTTAGCCATATCTAGAATTCAATACTAGGCTAAATCATATCATGAATTAAGTAAATTATGTAAGAAAGGGTTCTGTTTTTATAGGGTTATGCATCAAACTTGCTTCACATACACACACAGAGGGAAAACTGGATTTACATCTTGAACAGCTACCCACCTCCCTTAAGACAATACTTATCACACACTGATCATCTGAGGATCTCCTCTCTATCCTCTCCTGAACTTTTACTGAATTTCAAGAGTTAACAGCATTGTCGGCATCGAAGGATTTATTTTCCCAGCTACTAGAAGGGCTGCTGGCTGCTAGACATCTAGAAATTGCCCTCTGCTGAAAACAGCCTCTGCGCCTGAGATTCCCTCCTCCTTTGCAGGCAGCTACGTCCAGGCCTGGAAGAAGGGAGGGTGGGACCTCATCAGCCAGCTCCGGCAGCTCCAGAGTGCTCACCCTGTGCAAGTTCTGCGTCCTTCTCTCCCCACAGGTGTGGATTCAAGGAGCACATTCTAATAAACTCCTCCCCCACCTCAGAGTCTACCATCTGTCAACTACAAGAAGTTACATCTCTTAGGTTACTAGAGACACTAAGAAGAAAAAAGTGTTTTTAAAGAAGAATTCTAAATGTTACAAGACATCAGAAGAGCATGACCTTTGCTAGGCAAACTAAAACACAGTTGCTTCAATAAGCTCAATCAATGTTGTCCAAATTCAATCTTTTATAGTTCTAAGTGATTCCCAAATCAGCCTTAAAAATTCACAGAAAAAGGCCTCCCTGGTGGTGCAGTGGGTTGGGCACCGCACTGTGAAGCATCTGCAGCACAGCAGCACGAGTGTGATCCCCAGCCAGGGAGGGGACCCACATGGCACAGCAGGCCTCTCCTGCCTCGCCCAGGGCTCTCCTCAGCAGTGTGTTTTGGTCAGTCTGCCTGTTCCGCTCTCTATTCTGTCTCTGGTGAATCCTCTCACCTCCCACACCTCTAGCCTGTACCCCTGCTCTTGTATGCATTAATAATAAAAAAAAAAAAAAGAATTCACAGAAAAAGTGACTTATACTCTATGTTCATACCTTACCTTTTAAAAGGATTTGCCATTTATCTTAGGTAGGTTATTTAGAAAATTTAAAATGAACACATAAGACATAACACCCATATATACCAACAGCCTAGAGAACAGGATGAATAAATTAACCCAGCTACTAACATTTTTCTTTTCTTTTTCTAAAATTTTTTTAAAGATTTATTTATTTATGCACACAAGAACTGGGGTATAGGCCAGAGGTGTGGGGGGTGAGAGGATCTACCAGAGACAGAGTGGGGAGCAGAACAGGCAGACTGACTGAAACACACACTGATGAGGGGAGCAGTGGGCGAGGCAGGAGAGGTCTGCTACGCCATGTAGGTCCCCTCCCTGGCCGGAGGCAGGGACGGAACTCATGCTGCAGTGGCTGCGGTTTGCTTCATAGTGCGTTGCTTAACCCACTGCACCACCAGGGAGGTCCCATTTTTCTTTTAAAATAAACTCTTTTCAAATATATTTTTTTAATCTTCTGATTTCAAAGGGTAGAGAGTAAGGGAGCAGAGAAAGGAAAGAGGCTTTTCTCCTCTACTTGAACAAGGCCCATCCCCTTTTCAAAAAAGCTATCCTTAAGTTATCTGAAAATAAGGGTATGTATCCAACACTACATTTCGTTAAAGTGTGTTTCTGGAAGACCAGGGTACCTGTGAAATATCACTCTACTTCCAAGGTGGTTATCACTACTGCACAGCACAAGGAGTCAGACCAGGGGTCAGAGCTCCTGGGCCTCTTTCCTGGTGCTTGGCCCCAAGCACAAACGTGACCTCAGAAGGTCATGACAACACCTTGTGGCATATAGTGCTTAGATCCCGCCGGATCTGGTTAGTTGGGGAGGCCCAGGCTCAAGTCCAACAGCAGGGACTAGCCACATGACCTGGGGCGGGACCTGAACCGCCTTAACCTGTAGAACAGAGTGGTCACATGGTGTCTTCCCACGGGGCGGCGGGGAGGTGACCCCGTGAGCAGGTGTTCACACAGTGTCCTCTCCTCTCAAGCACGAACAAAAGTGAGCCACTACCCTTAGCTATGTTCACCCTGCGCCTGCCAGGACCCAAGAGCTTTAGCAATTTAAAATTTAGCACATTGCTTCATGCATTTAAAATATAATGAACATCAATATTAAAAGCCTCTGAGGTGTCAACTCATTGCTTTTATCAGATTTCTATTCTAGATTGTCATAAAAGACTTTGTTTTGGGGGAGAGGGTCTAAGAAAGCTCACGAGAGAGTGAGTGTGTGATCTGAGAGCCGTAGACTTTCCTCCTGGAGCTGCCCTGTACTTTCAAGTGCAGAAGTAGGCGGCTGGCTGGGAGCCCTTCTTTCTCATGTATTACCTGCACTTTAGCTACAGGTATTTCTGCCACTCAACAAAGAAGGAAGCCGCTGAGGGCTGCAGACCTCTATGACAGCTCTTCAGGGGACGAGACACAGCCCATCAGAAGCATCACCACACGTGTCATGCTGTTTTCTCCTGCTTTCTGAGTAGAGCAATCCACTCTCATCACAACTGCCAGCCTACAGACAGAATCAGCGGGCAGCAAGGCTAAGCTAAGGGAACAAGTGAGAAGGCACAGAGCGGCAGGAGCAGCAGGAGCTAGTGGGACGGGACCAGAGGAGCGTTGGAGAGTGTAAGACTCAGAGTCTCTAATATAGGCCTGCCACCTGGAGAGATGAGGTTAGGCTCTAAAATGACAGCAAGTGGTTTTGGAGATGGAGACTGTTATTAAATCAGGTGTCTTCACATCTCTTCTTGGCATTCCTGAGCCCTACCTTGCCAGGTATTTCCAGATTCACTCCTGGTAAGCTTGTTCTTCGTTGCCAGTTTAACTGTTTCTTCTCCACTACTAGGAAGTCTTGCCAGAAAATGTGTCTTTTTTACCCCACGAAACTACAGGCTCTACATTTTTCTCATCTCTATGTCCCCAATACCTAATGCAATGTGCTTCAAAGACTGGGCCCTTCAGAAATGTCTGCTGAGTTGATGGATGAATAAACAAGTCAGTCAAAGAAAAGGGAAGAGGGCTGTTGTGCCTAAAATTCAAGCCCAGTTTAACCATCATTCCCATGATATTTAAACAGCCATAATATATCTCTCAGATATAAATAGGACATAATCATTTTTTTAAGTTCCTTTTCCAAGCTTCTCAGTCAAAAGCATATTAAATAGTATTAAAGCATTCACCTTTCCTCAAAGGTGAGGGGCTTTACAAAACAGGTTTCTCTTTTTTGATTGCTTATTTTTTTATGACTCATCTAGAAATTATAAATTCATCAAGATAATTCTTGTAATTAATTAATAGCATCCTTCATTCTTTGTTAAAGAGAGGAAGGGTGATAAAGGTAGGTTACTCTAATACTAAGAAAAGTAAGGAAACATTCAACATTTACCGTGGTAATTTTAGTCGATCTTATTGGCAATAAATGTGAGATAAGAATTTAACATGTGTTTTCAATCTTGAAGCGGCTAACCTTTTTATAGCTTAATCATCACAATATAAAAAAAAAAGGACTTGAACTGTAAGAATTTATTGCATTTACTTTTCATCCTACCATACTGATATACAGCAATATTAATCCTGCTAACCCCAACCTTCCTGGGAAACCAAGTTCTCCCAAAGGCAATGCAAAGACAGCGAAAGCAGTGCAGACATCTATGTTCCAGCCTGCAGAGCACAGCTGCACTGAACGACACTCCAAGAACCAGTTCTGGGCAGGTTTGGTGCAACCGAACCAGTTTCCATGGCTTAGCTCCACCTCATGGCTTTTCTCAGCACCCAGGTAGAAGATAAGAGTCACCCAGCCAGACATTGCAACTGCCACCAAATCTATAACCCCGATGGAAACCTATTTCCAAGCCCTAGTCAACCTCACAGAACCTAAGACCTCTGTCTATCAGGCACAGGCCATATTTCTGGTTCCCATCCTCAGACTCCTTCCACTTTATCTGAGTCAAATCTGGGAAGCTAGCTCTGAGTGGGGCAAGAAGGCATAAAACGGTGACAAAGCTTAACTGTCGGATAGGTTACTCAGAATTCCTTTACCTTTACCACAAAGAGCTGAAAGCATTGATTATTTTGTTGTATGGTCATAAGTGTTACCTCCAAATTTGGTCTGCTATGTCTGGGAAGCCAGATGGAGGGATGTGGATGAATAATTAAGGTAAATGAGGAACAGTGTGATGTAGTGAAAGATCAATGAATCTGAAAACCAGAACTCCTTAATACTCCTTCTGCTCCTAACTGACTATGTGAACTCTCAGTGTCTCACTTCTTTGTCCTCAAAACACAGGGGCTATCTTAATGATCTGGATAGTCACATCCAGTTGTTGAATCTTAGGATTCTACAAAGCCCATGACATCTCTATGAAAAATCGACCAGATAAGTACACATAGAGCAATGTGTGCTGATCACTGTAAAGGTTTGGGTTCAGTGCCATTTGAGCCAGGACCCAGGTTTGGGTTCTAGTGCCATTTGAGCACTAGACCACCTGTCTCATCAGCAATGACAAATCAGAAGGTTAGTTGTCGACAAGAACAATAAATAAGTAGTCACCCAGATGGTGAAGCATCCAGCGAATCCAACCACCATGGAGGTAGTGAATTGGTACGATCTTTGAAAGGAGATTTTGCAAACATACTGGAAATCCTTGTTAAAGCCACAACCTACAACCTCTTTAATTATAGGAATGTTTATTAGTCATTTCAAAACCAGTAGCAAACTATATGTCTTACAAACTAAGCAATTAAATTGTGTGCACTCATTATAATGGTGACTTAGAATACTATTTAATGACACAGACAAATGAATGCACTGTAATGTTAAGCAAGAAAAACAAGATACAAAATTATAAGCATGACATGACCATAATTATATATAATCTGGACATATGCCCTATATTGTCAGGCATCTACATACAATATTTGTACATAAGACTAGGAAGACAGAGAACATGTGAGTAGCAGTTATCTCCAGATGTTATTTTATTTTCTTCTTTGGTGTTTCCATATTCCAAATTCTCTAAATTAGCACTTAACTTCATAATCAAAAGAAATTTTAGTATATACTGAGGAATGAAAGATATAAAACAATGAAGACTGAAGTACTCACCAACTTATTCTGCCTACTGCAGGCATCAGGATTTCTGATAAAGACATTACTGTGGAGTAAGAAGCCAGGAAGATTTCTGGAGGGAACTCACATGTAGAAATGTGCTTAAGAGGACTCACACTACAGCTGGATTTCCTAGGGTCAAATTCTAGCCCAGCCATTCCCCAACCACATGAGTTCAGAAACACCACACAAGTTCACTGAGCCTCGGCTTTCTCATCTATAAAATGGTATTGTTATCAGTTCTTTCCTCAGACAGTCCCTGTGAGGATTAAAGGAATTCACATAGTGAGGGCTCTAGGGCAGTGCCTGGCATGCAGTGAGCATGATACAAGTAGTATACAAGTACACAATATACAAGTGTAACTACTAGAAGGGCACGTTAGGCTACAAGGCGTAATCCCTGGACAGTGCACCCTTCTGCTGCTCACACAGCATCTCTGGGAAGGAAGGATACTCGTTATGACCACCCTACAGATAGGAATAACTACCTACATTAGATGGCTGGGGCAGCATCTGACCCCAATGCCCAGGCTCTGCACCAAGGCACCCCGCTAGGAGCAATAAACAAGCTGATGCTGGGCAGACAACTCACTTTGAAGAGCACCGAACTACCACTGACAGTGTGTGTGGATCAGGTAAAAAGGCAGGCAAAGGACTGAGGTTCTAGTTCTTTAGATATTGGACAAATCGGGATTTCTAAGCAAAGCAGTCACAGAACAAAGGAGGAAAGTAGCCTGCAGATAACTGTGAATGTGGGACTCTTCAGAATGAGACAAAAGGGAAGTGTTCTGTGCGGGGGGGGGGGGGGGGGGGGGGGGGGGGGGGGGGGGGGGGGGGGGCCGGAGTACATATTATAGACAAAGTAGGCAGAGCAGTGAGACAGGGGAGCACAAAGAGAATGCAGAGCATGAAATTTTTAAGAATACTTTGAAGGGAAAATTAAGAGAACTTGGAAACACTGAATACAATGAGCAAAGGAGAGGAATGTTAGTCACAACCTACTGAGGGCTGGAAAAGAAATGTTTCTTTTTCTGCTTCTACAAATTTATTTTTATTTTCCAAAAATTTTCTATAAATATTTACCACAGCTACTTATTTTTAAAGCATTTGAAAGAAAAAAAGCAAAACCCCAAGCAGTCACAGGGAGCAAAGCGTCACACAACCCCTTCTGTAAAGTGGTATTTGGAGACTGAAAACGTGTATACTACAGCAAGTGACAAAGTAATTAACAAGGAATCACAGAACACAAACATCTATTGTGTAAAGGAAGTGGCTATTTATGAAATCAAGATAAAGGACCCAGTAGTGGCTAATACTGACAAAGGAGCCAGGTCCGATAACATCGCTCAGCACAAAGACAAGCTGATTTACCCCTTGTTTCCAAAAGCAGTCAGAGAGTGCTTGCCAACAAAAATATGTGATTGATCTAATTAGCTTACTGAATTGAAGAAAACGGGGTGCCAAAATCGTGTGTACTCACAGATTACTCCTTCCAGGACAAAGCAGTGTCGCATAAAAGCCTATCTTTCAACTTAAACGTTCACGCTCATTAAAAGAGACAAAACCAGGCAGTACTCAGCATGTAGGAGCTTAATGAATATTATTGGATGGTGATGACACAGACGTGAGTGTCAAAAGAATGAGCTCTCGTGGTGGAAAGAGGAAGAAACATAAAGGACAGCAAAACCGTATGTGCAGTGGCTAAAGTCCAATTACCAGCTCAGGCCAGGCAATTTTACTACATTATGCCTGCATTAACATTCCCCCTCTCAGCTTAATGCTTTATTAACCTAACTGATAATGCCTGTCTTCACTCAGGGTTATTAGCAAATACAAGTGATGTCTGTTGAGATTGGCAAAGTAATTCATTCATTCAACAAATATTCTTGGGCACTTACTGAGCGCAGGTAATAAGTGATTCTCTCTATTTATTTTGCTTCTAAGACAAGAGAGGGTCTAATAAGCACTTTGGAATGCTAAAAAATAAATAAATATAAGCCTTAATGGGAATTGCTGAACAACCTGGAGAAAAGCGAAGTGACAAAGCTAGCATCACCTAATAGCCACAGATTCCCAAGGGAAGTTGACTCAGTGGGGACCATCAAGGGGTATCCAAAGCAAATTTTCTTCTTTAGGGAGATCACTACTCAACTGTGTCTCTCTCGTAGACTGGGGCCAAGATGGTAGGAGGAAAAAGTCATCTAGTGGTTTACCCAAACTATCTTGCCTAATTTACCTTCAACTTCTTTGCCTAGAAGGAACCTTGGCTCGGGAAGTCAGAGAAACTCACCATCCTGGAGCCCTGGGTTGGCTGGGCATGACCTGAGCAGGGCAGCTTGCCTCACTTGAAAAAGCAAGACATACCCAGGAATATGGTGGTAAAAGAACAAGGAGTGAGTCATAAGCAAACTGTTCATATTTTTCTAATTTTCTAAACTTATTTTTACCATTAAAATCTTATAAATAATTTGTAGTTCATGTCTGGAGATAATTTATTATGCCCAAATTGAAATGCTAGGGAGTATTATGACTACCCCCAAATTTGTAAAATGAATTATTTTCTACCACCTTACAGTGAATAATAAGTATCAGTTATATGAGAAAAATTTCACTGGAAAACAAAATGTTGGTTTTACTAAATGTGTAATTACTAAAGTATGAAGTATTTGAAAAAAATTAAAACTAGCTTGATGTTATAAAAGTCAAACTTCAAACATTCAGTAACAAGTTTTTAAAAGGTTTTTATATAAACTATGCTTTTAGAACACTGTTTTCTCTAAAAAGAAAAACTCCTCCAAACTTGGCAGTAGATTTATCTTCATTGTCTCAGTTTAGTTTAGCATATAGCTCTGTGGGATGGAACTATTACAGAAGTCCTATTGTAGTTGGGATGATGGTTAGTAGATTAACAAGAAATGTCTTTTGAGACATAGAAGCATTAAAATTGACATACATACATTTTTAAATGCCTTATTTTATCATGAACCATAGAAAGAAAACAAATTTCATTTGCCTATGTTTTCATTTGCCAATATTTTAGCCACATAAACGAGTTATTTCTTCAAGTACAAGTCTACAGATTGAAGTTCAAGATTATCTTTCTTACATAAGTCATAGTCATATATAATATAAAATTTCCAGTTTGGCTACTTGAAGTTGAGAAAAATCTCAAGTGTGAATAAATCTAAATGTAGTTATCATCCCATATGTTAAACATCTCTCCAATCTTTTAGAGTTATCTCTTATGCATATAATGTGTTTGTTTTTTTGGTTTTGTTTTTATTTTGGGTTTTTTTGTTTTTGTTTTCTTTTTTGCATATAAGAACTGGGAAATAGGCCAGAGGTGCCTGGGTGAAAGGATTCACCAGAGACAGAATGGGAAGAAAAAGAGGCAGAATTAAGGCAATACACTGCTAAGGGGAACAGAGGGCGACATAGGAGAGGTCTGCTGGGCCACAAGTGGATCAGCAGCTTGGTTGTGGATGGAACTCAGCCATCTTCATAGTGGGGATAGCAATGAAACTTAACCCCTAAGCCACCAGGGGCAGCCTCACTTACATATATAATTTGATAGTAATGTCCTATAAGCAACTTGCCTTTACTTAGTCTTTCCAATGAATTCAACTTCATAGGCACACGATTTTCTCTTTATACACGATTTCCTGATTTTATGTTATTCGATGAAAATATATAATTCCTGTAACAATACACATAATTCAGCAGTGGGAGAAAAAATTTGGATGAAAGATTCAACTAAATGTCACTGGGCTACAGCCAGCAGGAGGAGTGGTCTCTGGCTCCCCTGCAAGTTAGTGAGGCAGTCCTTCCTCAGAAAACTTTTATGTAGCAGTGTGCTGCCTGGATCATGGAATGGACCAATCAGATGTGAGCTGTGGGTTGACTGATACCAGGACTCCACCTCTCAACACAAGTCAGTGGTAGCAGAGCCCCTCTTGTAAATTACACTTCCTGAATTCTGGAACAGGCCAAAATGGACCAATCAGGTACAGGATTGGAAATGGACCAACCAGGATCTGGAGCACCAAAGGCCCTGGGCCTAGTGTCTCAAAGAGCTGTCTGTTGGTGGCATAAACCAACAACTCACAAGAGCTGTAACACTGGGTGTTCACTGGAACACCACCTCTACAGGCCCGTAGTGGTCATTGCTCCTAGACAGTGCTGCTTAGAACTGGTGACCGGTGACTGCCAACGCTGATGCTGTCTGGATGAAGCAGCCAGCCTCTTGTGGATACGTAAGCGCTCTCGTTTCCCCCAGTTTGTAAATAAACCCCATGACTGTTGTTCCTGTAGCCTGAAGTCCCTTGCAATTGTACGCGTGGGTGAGAACCCATAGACAGTGACCTGTATCGGGCACTGTCCTCTGATAGGCTAAAGCCCCTGTTGCTATAGCCCTTGATTCTGGTTTGTGGCCTTTTGGCCTTTAGGGGCTTTTTGGGGCCTCTGACCCCTGTCTCAGTCAGAGCAGCCTCCTCCCCTACCCCCACTGTTCTGTGAATGATGACAAATACACAGACACACTTGCAAGCACATATAAACATATGTAGTATAAATTCTGGAGCCATGTAACCCAAAACGGTAACAATAGCTACTTCTAGAAAGTGCAACTGTGTATTTTATTTAATCTTATTTTGTTTTATCTTTCTATACAGTCTAAATTTCTACAATTAACAAGTTTTACCACTATTAATTTTAACTATTGGAGGGGAAATAACTGATATCAGAGAGTAGGTTTGTTTGCTTTTTAGTTGGTTTTGATTCCTAGCTGAGTATAATCAGTGTGAATAAAATCTTTCTAAATCTTGATTCAAAGAATTCAAAACCTCTTCAGTTATCAGTGTGAATAAAGGCAAGTTGACAATGCAGAATTATCTCAGGACAAAATCTGTGCACATTCATAACAGCTGCATTTCCCCACAAATTCAGACTTGTAAGCAATTTTTAACCCTTAAATTGAGCTAGGATTTCTATTTCAGGAGATATGTATTATTTGCTTTATGAGCTTTTTCTATCACAAAATAATGAGATTTATTACCCAAAAAAATCTTAAATACAGGGGCCTCCCTGGTGGCACAAAGGGTTAAGTATCGCATATGAAGCAAATCGTAGCCACTGCAGCACAAGTTCTGCCGCTGAGGGAGGGGACCCACATGGCACAGCAGACCTCTCCCTGCTTTACCCTCTGCTCCCCTCAGCCGTGTATTTCAGTCAATCTGCCTGTTCTGCTCCCCAATCTGTCTCTGGTGAATCCTCTCACCCCCCACACCTCTGGCCCATACCCCAGTGCTTGTATGTATCTATAAATAAATCTTTTAAAAAATCTTAAGTGCATATATGCAAAAAACCTGAAATATCACTCAACCAGACAAAAATATTTTAAGGACCAAATACATACTTTCATATCTATGTGTGCGTATTTGCTAGCTCATGTGCTTGCACTAAGATGTACACACAAAAAAGCACAAATTGCATTTTAAATTAAGTATATATTTTTCTTAACGCTGCAAGCCATTTTAATGACATATTCTAACATGAATCATGTTTAACCAATATGCTAACGGTTGGCTAGTTTGCTTTCAGGCTTCAGTGCCGTACAGAATGGACTAAACATGTCAGCATATCCTTGCTTTCTCTTTCAGGCAAGCTCTCTGAGGTGGAAATGGGTAGATAGACCTGAAGGCCTCTGATGTAAGCTGTACCAGTTTACACCCCCAGTGATAAGCAGGGGCATGAAAGGGGCTCACTTTGTACCTGCTCACCAATGTCGCACACCAACAGGAAGATCAACTTGTTCTTGGAATCTCCGGAGTTTTACTTATAAAAAGTGAAAACATAATTTTCACAGCAGATCAAAATTATTTGATCCTCGGTTAAATTAGAAATTTTAATTTGTTGATCAAGTTGCAGAATTCTGTCAACAGAAGATCATTTCCAGAGGCCTCTTCATTCAATCCAGAAGTCTGTGATCTTTATTTAGATCATGGATTCAGAGCTGACATCTCCAAACCTTTAGCTTACACAGATCAGCCTCCCCACCAAGAAGGCCTAGGCTAGGACAGAGGTGGATTTTGCCCAGTAACTACCTCGTGGAAATAGCTCCATGGGCCTGCCCTCCATGGCACGGTACTGTAGCCCAAGGCCCAGCACAGAGCAAACGGTCCAAACACGTTGTTATTTTCAGTGCTCTAAGTAAGCAACGTAATTTTAACATGACACAATGAGGACATAGATAACAGCCACTTCAATACTTTTCTATGTCTACAGAAGAGGAAACAGGCATTTGCTAAGTTAGACCTAGAACTCAGGTCTCCCCAGTGCCAGTCTGACACTCTTCCTCTAGCACTATTTTGTCTGTTGATAGTTTTCTCTGTACAGACACCTTAATTCACACAATTACACTTAATCAGAGCAATCTACAATTTGAGATTTAAGTCTACATGCTCAAAATATACTTGGTTTACAGATATCTGCCTGGTTAAATAATAATTCTCTAAAGCAGATATTTAAGGTTGCAGGCTGAAAGTAAATGGCTTCATATCCACCTCAGAAGATGATGAATGATTGATTATAAATCTCTACTCTGAGAGAGGGTTTCTGATTGCATTAGACAGAGGGCACGATGACTAATTAAAAATGCTCATACATTCATCACCGTTGATTGTGCATAATCCACTGCTGAAGTACAAGTGCGGCACCATCTCTAAAGTGACAAAAGAAACAGATGAATTTCCACTCAGAACTCCCAGAGGCTATCTGTCTTGATTTCGGGGTAAATGGGCTTTCCCTAATAGCCTAAATCACAAGCAGAATGACAGTTCAGAAACCCTGGACCAACTTTGACTATTCTATCTGAGCAGGGGCTGGCCAGATCTGGTCACGTGGTACGTGATCGATAAATAATTACAGGCAGATTGGTGAGCAGGTCTATGGGCTACTCAGGGATTTTCCCAACTAATTTTTCTCGGAGCTCTCATAATTGGAAGTCACATTATGTGTTCCAGTGAGCTAAAGAAAATACACCCTCTAAGCCACCGAAAACAGTCCTTAAACTGGCTCCCTCAATATTCACTCCAGACCTACAGTGTGGAGGCTGCACTGCTCTTTCCTCCCCATTTTGGGGCTACAGTTGTTATTTGACAGTCAACAGGGCTGTGTTCACCCCGGAAATATCACCAAGGAGAAACACTGACAGGTGCTTTCTAACAAGGAAGACAGGTGGTCTTTGCCTCTGTCTTCTAAGGAAGGACACTCATCACAGTCACCAATACAAGTCCCTCAGCTAAAATGAGAAGGATGGAAGAAGCAGATGGTGGATCTGTGCTCTCCTATTCCTTGAGACATCTCTGCCCTCCTTTGCCCTTATCCCAATAGCCACCACCAGCACCCTCTCTGACCTGAGTCAGAGAGTCAGAATCCTGACCTAGCTTCAACAGATGGGGGCAGGAAATCCCACCCATTATGCTGCCAGTGCCTAAGGAGCATTCACCCACCCCCTCCAGGAGTCTCTGTGAGCTTCCACCTATCTACAGTGGGTAAAGGTGGGGCGTGGGGAAAGGAACCACATCTGGCCCCTGGAAGCTGCACAGCAGAAAGGATTCAGGGAAATGTGGCCTAAAACTCAAAATCCTGTTGAATGAGATATTTGTTGTGTTAGTTTTTGGACCCACTTGATAGCAAAGAATTTGAAAATGAAAATGAATTAGAAATTAGATAATCTACATTAAAAGCATGGAAACAAATTTTGAAAGTAATGGTAATTCAACACAGCAGCTATAAACCTTGGGTGGAAAAGGGAAAATATAATGAGACTCTCAGTTTTAAAAATCATCCTAGTTTAAGCAATAAGAGAACAAAACCAAGAAAAGATGCAGACCAAGCAATAACAAAATTGTTCTGCAACTGTTGAACCTCTACTTTTTGAAAAACAAATAGCAGCACTGAATTATGCAATGCCAAACATCCATTACATTCCTCCCATGTGAACTGCCAAGAGGTAAAATTTACATTTTCTATAATATAACTTTCTTACATGCTAATATACCCTTGTCAGCTTATTTTTAATTCTAGCCTCCTTTCTCTCATCCCCCTCTTCACCTAGCTCCCCCCGAGTCAGATTCTGGGGGAATCTTAGATTCAGATTCTGGGCCAGGCTCTGTCCCTATAAATACCAATGTCACTTACTTAAGTATTTTGGGCCTCCATTTTCTCACTAATTTATTCAATAAATTCTGCTCTGCACCAGATTCAATGCTAAGTACATGGACTACAGGAGGAAGGAGTCTAACATGGCCCCTGTGCCCATGGAGGGAGCTCAGAGTCTATGAAAATGAGGGTTAGGTATGAAATCAACAACCCTTTAAGTTCTCAAGATTTTTACTTTACTCTTCGACTTTTTTTGATTCTTGTGGCTCTAATGTCACCTTTCTCATTTCCATTGGTAATCACCTTTAACACCCCAGAACAGTCAGTACCGTACGAAGATTTTACTCTCTAATGCAGGGATTTATTCAGATTGGTTCACAAGGCAAGAGAAGGAAAATGCAGTCCAGGGGTTCTAAGAAAACACAAGGCCTGAACAAATGCACAACAGTTGTTTTAGATGAGCACCAAATGGAAGCGGCAGTGGGCGGCAAGGTCAGGAAGAGAAAAAGCAAGACTCTTCATCCTCCCGACTCGAACTGGATCCCCTGAAAGTCTGCTCCCTGAGTCACTCAATCCTCATTGCTTAATGAAAGTATACAAATCAACAAATAATATGTCTGAGCATTCCATAAGTCCCTAATTATGACCAAGTAGATGAAAGCTTTTTTAAAAATCATGCTTCACCTTATTGAAAGGGTTGCTGGCACATCACTAATTAAAACACCTCGGCTCCCAACTACGTTAGAAACATGATAATTATCTTCATATGAAATTTGCTTCATAACACTTGAAATGCTTCAAACCCTAGGATGACAACAGAATATAAACAAAAGACCGTGCACTAAGGCTCCAGTCCGCTACTGCGTTACTGCAGCTCAGAGTTAAGAGCTCCCCCATTTGGAAATAACAGGCATTATCAGCCTTGAGAAGAAATGTAATAATTGTCAAGAGTATCGTTGTAATAGTAACAGCAGCCCCGGCTTTTCTTGAATCCTGACCATATGCCACGCACGATCCCAAGTGCTTTTTCACTCACCCCAAACTCAGAGAGGCAGAAGAACTTGCCAAAGGTCTCCCAGACAGGACACGTCAGAGTCGGGGCCTGAACCCAGATCTGACTCCCAAATTCATGCTGTCAACCACGACACTGCCCTGAAGAGGTGATATCAAAGGAGGGGAGGGGAGCAGAAGAGAGAAGTGGTTGGTAATTGCAAATCTTTGTTTTCCTGAGCACAGTTTACAAGACTAAAAACCATACAGAAAATCTTAGAACCATAGATTCGACCGAGCTGAATGCTGAACCACCAGAGAAACCCATGTAGGATGTCAAGGAGTTCCCCAAGGTATCAAAAATGGGCCTTCTCTCCCAAAGCTGATAAAATTTGAATGAAGAGAAATGGTGAAGCTGTAGCATGAGGAAAAAGTGAGTCCTCAAGAAGGTGCCTATCTGAGGGCAGGTAGCAGAGCCACACGTTAGCAGCGAGCGAGTGCTGCACACCTTCTAGTCGCCAGTGGCAAGCTACTGCCTTCATGCGCTGCAGAGAAATCAGAGCCCAAATGAGGAAGAGAACCTGTATGCGGACTCATGGAGGGCAAGGAGCAGGACTAACAGGATCTACTCCGGCAATGCTGGCTTCTAGCGTTCCTCAGCTCGGTCTGAGAACTGTCTCCCCCTCCCAACCCAGCCCTTTATTCTGGTAAGAAAGGTATGGATGTCAAAGCTCTGAGTCTTGACTATTTTCAATAACTAAGAACTCTTTCTTAGAAGATCTTTTCCTCAAGATAGACAAAGGGTGAAGCGCTAGGAAAAATTCACAGTCAGGAACAGGAGAGGGCCAACACTGTCACCAAGTTGTCACCACAGTCTTGCTTCATGTCTCAAGAAGTCCACCTTACTGGACTCTTGTGGGCATGACAGGAGAGTGTGCCCTTCACCCCACTGAAGTACGTGTACCAGGCCCAGTGCTCCTTCTAAAAGGACATTGTTGATAATCCCAACCAATGCTTGAGGGCACCCTTAGGCAATGGTTTTCTGTTCTTTCTCTCTCTCTCTCTCTCTCTCTCTCTCTCTCTCTCTCTCACACACACACACACACACACATGTGCGCACATACACATTCATCATCACCAAATGCCATCACTGGAACAGAAACAGTGGGACCAGGAATGGGAGCCTGATCTAAACCAGGAACACCCAAGCAGCCCATCAACCTGGATGTGCTTTAACCTCAGAGATGATGTTCATTAGCTCAGTCATTCGAATTATCTGGGAGACCTGAACTCGGAGGTCAAGTTAGCTGGCAGTAGCAGTGAAACAGTCAGACCCCGGGCAGACTCACAAGCGGGAGAGCAGCTGGGTTTCAGCTCCCAGATGATGCCACACTACTCTTCCCTCATTGCGGCTCCCAGGTCTTGTGGGATCCAAACTGCCATCTGACTCCAGGTCCCCTCATCCTTTGCCCTCTGACACCTGGCTGTTCCCTCTCCTGGGGTCTAACAGTAAAGTTCCTACTCCCTGAGGTCACGGACTGTGCATCTGTTCTTTGCAACCTTGACAAGGCGGGAAATGCACTGACACCCATCTGTGAAACAGGTGCGAGGGGTAGAGAATCAGTCACAGGTTGATTTGAGAACCTCAGAGAACAGACTGGAGGAAGAAAGGACGTAACCCGTCTACAAAGGCAGGCTCAAGATGCCTTTCACAGATCCCCATTACCCAACGAACCCACCCAGCGTAGGAGACCCTTGTTAAGACAAATATATGAAATCCTTTAACAAGTTTCATGAAGTCAAGTAGTGAATAAAGTCCCAAAGTCTGCCACCTCCGACAGCCTCCCTTCGGAGGGGGAAATAATACTCTACACTTCTTGAGATGAAAACAAAGACAAATGTTGCTGATTTTCTCCTTGAGAAAATTTTTCATTAAGGAATGAAAACCCCAAGCAGACTATCTAAATGCCCCTCAAAACAAAGGAACAGAACAATAACCCCAACAGCCTTAGAGCAAAATCTCCCCCTCCCCCTATCCAAATACATAATTTGGAAAATGACAGTCAAAATAACTGGCTGCATCAATCATGCAGAAGTCACTGAAGTCTCACCAACTCCCACCTCCTCCCAGCCTGGCCTCCAATCCCATTCCAGCTTTTCTGGAGCACCTCTGGCGTCCCTTTCCATTTATCATTTATTTTATTATCTGGCTTGCAACCCAATTTGTTCCACTTCATGTTTCTGGTTTAAATATGTGAGTTCTATATTTCAACAGAGAGGACAAGGGGTTTCTGCTGAGACCCTTGATGTACATTTCACAGTTACCTGCTTCAGTACCTCCCTCACATCTGCATATAACATAGAGAACTTGTTTGCTGTATATTTAAAAGAGGCAGCGGTACACACTTCTGCATAAATCATGGCTGGGGAAAGAGGCAGGGGTACTCCAACAGGCCAAAGCATAATTTATCTAGATTTACTTTTTGTCAGTACACTACTCAGCTGAGCTTGAAAACTGCTTTTGGTGTTAGCTTTTCCTTCAGCCACCAAAAGAACTCAGCCCAAAGCAGCTGGTATTTTGGCAAAGGATTCACTTCTCGTGGGGGAGGGGGGTGGGAGTAAGCAGAAAAACTCAGACCAAAAGCCACTGGCCTGCATCCATTCAATATGCTCTGAGAAACAGCTGAGATAACAACATTTAGGCTTCTGTTTTGAGCTACATGGTTTTTGTTCTGTACAAGATTCAGTGCCTTCCTCACACGGAGTGCCAATAGCTCCAGGTGATAAACAGTGAATCACAGCAAACTTCATTGAGTGTTTTCTTGCAGCCTATAAATAAAATAAGAATCTTTGAAGCTGGTAAACCTTCTGAGGTCTGAACATCTCAAGGTTAGTCAGTCAGAACCTCTCTGGGAAGGTTATAAACACAATCAAAAGAAATGTAGTTTACAATAAAAAAAAAAAACTTAATGCATGAAAATTCATATATTTTTTAGTTATTTAATTTCTTTTTTCTTACAATGTTTGCTTTCTTTTCTGGGTGTAGTTCCACAGAATTGCTACCATCAATTCACCCCTGCACCGTCACCACAGTCCCTTGTGTTCTTCCCGTCCCTGCCTTGATCCCAACCCCTCCCTCTTCCCTGCAGAATGTCTGTTTTGTAGCTGTTTATTTTCGTCTTCTCTTATTGTTGTGTTTTTAGTTTGGGGGGATTTTTTTGCTGTTGTTATTGATGGAAAATCCGTATTTTAATTGTCAGGACATTATACTAAGGCATTGCAGACCTTTGACTTCTCATGGAAGGAAACTAAAGCTCACTTTCCAACAGGGTTTGACAAGTGCAGAGGTGAAGAGCCAAACACCAGCTTTAAGGAAAAGCCAACCTCTGAATTATTTTTATATAATGAAATTGATTAAATGGACCGAATCTATTTCATTCCTCATTATGCTACAAAGACATTTCAAAGCATTTATGCAACAAATGAAAATAACTTTTTAGGAATTTGGGTATCTTTAAGTGGGGATTTTCAGTTTGCTCGGTGTATCTGTCCTGGTCCTTTTCTCTGTCCACTGAGCCCCCAGCTCAAGGCTGGTACTTAGCAGTCATTCCGAGCCTGGCTGCCCCCTCTCCCACCACTGTTGACTACATGCAAAAATAGGCTGACCAATCAAATCTCCCTGGGAGTTTAAATCAGAATTGGAAAATGCTAGATGAGTTTCTCAAGTTGCTTCAGTAACTGGGACACAAACTCAGGAGCTATAAAGCAACCCGATTTAGCTATGTGGAATGAAAGTCAGTTTAGTGAGAGAGAGAAAGAAAACAGAATCAAGTGCTGAGCTAGGATTCTCATTCCTGGACTGAATCTGCCCTGATACCCAGACAAGGCCAAGTATCCACGATACCAGAATCTTTTTCTGTGTTTATTTTATCTAGTAGGTTTCTTTTAATTACAACCTATTTCAATCAGGGCTCAGGCCAGAGCAACATAAGCAGGGTATAAGGGTTAAGTATACTAGAACAATCCTCAAAATTCTAGTATTTTGCAGCAAAGATCTGCGAAGATCTCAAAATTCAGATCAAAAGAGATGGAGCCAGCATGTCATTTTGAGGATTTTATTCCTATTTCTGTCATGTATTTATTATAGCATCTTAGTTCAAAACCAAAGATCCTCAAGTTTCTATGTGTCAAGTAGGTAAAATTTCCCTTTCAAGGTCATTTTTCATTATCCTCCCTGACCCCAAGCACCCAGCAGGAAGCACCTCTTGCATCTTCCCTCCAGTGTTCATTTGCTCCTGTTAAGCTACTTCTCTGGCCTACTGTGGCTTCCAACCACTTGATGTGTAAAATAAAAGAACAACAGCAACAACAAAGAATAAGCTCAAGGAATTGGGCAATTATAACCAAAAGCAAACAAAAACTCAACAAGACCAAAAAGCCAAGATAAACCAGAGACAATGGTGGGGAGGGGAAGGAGGGGAGGGCAAAAATGGGGATAAGGGCAGAAAGTGCACAAGGGACTGAGGTGATGGTACATGGGTGAAATGGTGGTGGGTACTCCCTGGGGAATACAAAGATATCAAATATAATTAATAAAAAAAAAGGCCCCAGTAAAACACTGCACCACCAGTTCTGCATTATCCAGCCGCTGTCACAGCCATCACATCTGCGCACAGTCAGTCCTAGAGTCAGCTCTCGCCCCACTCCGTGCTGAGAACACGGCACTGACTGGGGCCTCCCCTCAGAAACAGAAGCACAGAGAAGATGAGACAGATACCAGAGTCTGGTCACCTGGACACCAGTTGTGACTCTTGCTGGCTTTTAATGTTTACAAGTCTGGCTCCTTCTAAATAAAGATGCTGGGGCTTGACCATTGCCTTTGAACTGTTTTTCTGTACCAACACATCTAAGAGGTATGGCAAGGAAAAAATAAGCCACAACATCAGAAAACATGACAAAATATGCCATATTAGGTGCGCAGAATTTCCAGAAAGAGAATACTGTTGCTTAGTTGGCATCAGGACAGAGGTAAAACGTGAGCTAAGCCTTGAAAGGCAAGAAGGACATGTGCTTCTATCACTGAAGCTTTCACTTATTTTTGTGCTGGCTATTGACAAATGGAATTAATAAACCACTGGGAAGAAAAACATGAGATTACACAGGGAGACTAGTCTACAAATTTATAATTTATTGCACACTCAGAATGTTTTCTAAGGATGGTGCTAAGGGGAATGCAAAAATAAATGGGCACAGTTCACTCCGCTAGCATCTAACCTTTGAAAGAATACATAAACACAGCTCCTCCTCTGAGGACTCATGGTTTTTTTGTTTTGCTTTGTTTTTTTGTAAAATGGAGAATAAGAGAGACTAGTTGTCTTTTCACTTCAGGATCGCTAATAAATATGGCATCAATTTTACTTAAAGGGAGGCCTCCCGGGGATAATGGATGGAAGAATGAGAACTTAACACTATAACCATTTTATACAATAAATGACCAAATTCCACCCTGTTAGCAAGTAAACAAATTTGTCACTTGGTTCATTCTCTATACCAATGCATTAGCTAAAAATGGGTCTTTTAATAGAAAGAAAATAAGTCACTCCACAATGGTAAGGCCAAGAACTCTCTGAAATATATATATTCATTTGCTTCAAAATGCCACCTCTTCTTAAGTTGATTTTCTCCTCCAACTGCCTCAACCACAGGCAATTATGTCACATGTGCCAGATCCACGCCGTCCAAATGACAAACAGTCCCCTTAAACCAAATGTATCACCATAGCAACAAAGAGACTGCATTTGCCTTCTCTACCTGCCATGGCCTGATCAATTATTTAACATGCCTATACTACAGTGACACTGTATAAATGATCATGTTCATTAGCAGCAAGAGTCAGCGCTGAGAAAACCGCAAACAGCACACCGCTAAATTGATCACAAACCGAGCGGACGTACCTTGAGAGTGATGTTAAAATTACAGCGCAAAGGGAAGAAGAGAGAACAAAATGTTCTTGGTTTTAAGCTTCCACTTTGAATTATATGAGCATACAAATCTCCAGTGCTTATTTTTTTTTAAAAAAAGGAGAACATATGAATTGATTTAACACATATAACACACATTATCAAGAGTTGATGAAAATGGGTTGATTACATTGAGATTAGACAGCTAAATGGAAATCCACCTTAAACTTGCTTTATGGTTTTGGTTCTGTCCCACTTTCTTATTAGGAGAATAGGCAGGGGATTGGAAAATTGGATACTGAAGATTCCGGAATGTACGGCAGCCGGCAGCCAGCTGTGACTATCCTCTCACTCAACCTGGTTAAGTCTCCACTGACCTCCCGGGGGAAGACTCCCAAATGGAGAACACAGAGGATATCCATCTGGTTCCATGAGAAAAGAGAGTCTTTCATCAAGAATAGCCAGAGCTTGAGTTCACTCACAATTCACTCTGGGACATGCCTCCAAACCTTAAGACAGATATAATACCCGCAATTCTATCTTAAACCATCTGCTGAGTTGAACCGAGGGGCTGGGCATCAAGGCCTTGTGTTACAAGGCCACGAGGTCCTAGTGATAGATCAGCACTGAAGGCATCAATCAGCACTGGGGCTGGAGGTGAGGGTAAGTGGCTTTGGACTCACTTTGTTGTACTCTTCATTGTCACCTCTCAGAAAGAGGAGCAAAGGGGAGTGGCCCTCTGAAAGACTGCCATTTACTTATTATAGATCAGTAATGAAAGCTTCACAGACAAGAGCTTATATTTGGTTAAAAATAACTGACATGGCCCAGAAAGGGAATCTCTAATTTACTGAGCAATTAAAAGAACCCATTCTTATACAGAATTTCTATGATACTGTTCTAGATAGAGTCCTCTGTCTCCCGGCTTTGTCAAAATCTAGCTTGCCACATGTGGCAGCTACCAAATCTTGATTACAGACTGCAAAGATGACTTAGTAATATATGAAAACTGTAGTTTTCCAGCACAAAAGTCTCTCCATCACAAACATTTTTATTATGGTAGCTGCAAGAAGAACTCTTAAAAGACTATGATGGACAGTCATTTCACTGTCCATATGGAAAATAAACCATAGTTTTGAGAATATAACAAAAATATTAAATACATCAAATAGCTGTTTTTCCCTTAAAATATAGCTTCCCCAAGAAAAGCATCACAAATATTTAAAGTGATATTTAGGGTGGTCTAGAAACTGCAAACTACTTCTGTAAGTGGATAAATTATCAAGTAAAGAAGCTAAGCATTTACAAACACTTCACTGAGTGGTGTAATTTTATTTATATACTCATATAAAATAAAAACATGCACTTTGGGGATCATTTACACAACTGAGCATTGTGCTGATTACCATAGGAAAAAGCTTAGGACAGATAACCTCTCCTATCTGACAGTACACAGGCATGAGTTATGACTGCTGTTCAGTTTCCCTAATTGAGTGAATGCCTTCAGACAATGGGTCAGATAGCTACCGCTCGCTTTCACTCACCTGACTTGCATGCAAATTCATGTTGACATAGATCATAAGACCCACGGAGAACAATAAGTTCTAAGACCACTGCTTTGAAGTTATGCTTCTCTAATCACTTCGTTGGACACTATCACAGAAACAACCCATAAATGATAGCTATACATAATGTGAAGTTTCTTTTTCTACCTGCTAGTCTTCCTGCCTGCTGGTCACACAACTCTCCACCTTCTGGCCAATGGCAGGCACGCATCTGTCACAAGGACTAAAATCCAGAATACACTATGGAAAGCTAAACAGTAATATTAAACTATCATCATTACTTGGAGGTAGAGAAAGGTCAGTAAAGTCACAGAAAATAGTAAGAAAAATAATAAAGACGCCTGCTCAAATTTAGAAATTCTCACCAAAGACACATTTAGGAAAATGAATAGCAAGTCACAGACTGGGAGAAAAGACCTGCAAAGCCTACATATGACAAGGACTGATACCTAGATATATAATGAGTGCCAACAACTCAATAATAAAAATATAAACAACCCAATTCTAAAAATGGACAAAGTATTTAAACAGAGACACGTCACACAAGAAGATACATAATCGGCCAACAGACGTGAAAAGTGCTCAACAACATGAAACCTCCACCGGAATGACCGAAGTTCAAGAGTCTGACGACCTCCAGGAGGATGACCAGCAGAAGCTGTCTCGTATTAGTGGTGGAAATGTCAAACAGCACAGTCACTCTGGAAACACACAGGTCCCTTTCTTATAAAGGGAAACACAGGGACCTCCCTGGTGGCGCAGTGGGTTAAGCAACACACTGTGAAGCAAACGGCAGCCACTGCAGCACGAGTTCGATCCCTGCTGCCGGCCAGGGAGGGGACCCACATGGCATGGCAGAGCTCTCCTGCTGTGCCCGCTGCTCCCCTCAGCAGTGTACCTCCGTTGATCTGCCTGTTCTGCTCCTTGCTCTGTCTGTGATGAATCCTCTCACCCCCCCCCACACACACACCTCTGGCCTGTACCCCAGTGCTTGTATGCATAAATAAATAAATCTTTTTTTAAAAAAAAAGGGAAACACATATGTACCCCATGATCACATCATTCTACTTCTATGCATTTACCCAAAAGAAACAGGAATAAAGTCATCTGTATGATGATTTATAAAAGAAAGTTTATGAGAGACAGAGAGAAATGGTGGGGGGAGACTCTTTAAATGTATATATGCCACACAGAACATGAAAAATAACCACCCCACCTATGCTATTTTCAAAGCACTTCCTGCTGCTCCATGGGACAGAAGATGGGATGCACAAAGAAGTAATGTGGAGTGCAGCCTGCCAAACTGCCTGCCTTCTGCTGGTCACCCTTATTCACTGCCCCAACCACTATTAACTTGTTTTCGGCTGAGAATGACAACAGAGGTAAATTTCACACAAGAATAAGCTCACAAATGGTACCCTCATTCTCCAAGGGCAAAAGTCACATCTGCTAATGTATTTTGTACCATCCCTGGCTCAGTGCCCCATGAAGGTAAAGAGCTTAACGAATGCTTTCAGTGATGCCAGTGGCTGGAAGTTTGCTTCCCATCTCATTTACTCTTTCCAAGCAATATTTATTAAGCATTCATTTGTACGCGGGTAGCCCCATGCCAGGGGTTATTTATTTTCCTCCTAAAGAATGCCAAACACCCAACCAGAGAGAGGAATTTCATCCAAACCCAAAAGGAGGAAAGACTGTTATTTAAAGGTTTCCCGAATTTATCTTGGGGCAGAAGTAGGAGAAGTGTACCTTCAAATTTATGGGCAGTTTTTAAGGGAAGGCTGGCTGGGGAGGAGGCTGGCTGGCGAGGAAATGAGCTTTTCCAACATTGGAGGTGTCTGTTGTTCTGGGCTCTCCCTGTCAGGGCGAAGACCATCCCCAGAGACTCTCCTTAGCTGCTTCCAGGACTCCATGGGTTCCAAATCCAAATTACTTCCTTCTATTTAACCCATAATTCTCAGCATTGCAAGAGAAACAAGGTCCAAGTGTGGTCCTGAGAGCCTTTCACTGCAAGGACACAGCTGAATTCTGAGTTCAGCCAGTGGCACTGGGTCTGTGGTGAGCCACTGCATGCCTGAAGGGCACGTAGACACAGCCTGTTCTTCCTCGCCCTCCCGTCATCCATAGCTCCAGCCTTGGGCCACCGTGTTCACCTTTTCTTAGTGCCCAGAGCTCTGAGAAGGAACCTCTGTATGGCCATATCCCACCTCAAGGCAAAATTTAGCAATTTCAGCAACTTCAGCAGCCTAAAGAGACACCCTGGTTCCTGTGCCTGCCCAGCTCTTTAAATATTAAGTCCCCAAGAGGTTCTTTCTCATTTGTAAATCTTCCACCTCTCTAAGATACTCTAAACTGAGTAAAAATGGAGTCATTCAAAAGCACAGAGCCACCAAAGACATGCAGTCCTGTCTTGCCACTCTGCTCCTCCCTCCCACCACGCTCCTCTCCTAGACCTTCTGGTAAACCTGCTTGGTAAGGCTAGTCTGCCTGCGCAGCCTCCCTCCTTTAGTCTCTGCACCTGGAAATGGTCCCTGTGGCTTTTATTCTATATGCTCTGTCCTCTTGTGAATTGTCTAGTCTTGAAATGCTCTGGGTACTCCAGGTAACATAGAAACAACACGAGCTCCCTGGTAAGCCTGGGTCTCCACCAGTCTTCTCAACTCCTGATGGCCTCTGAACCTCTGTATCTCTCTCAGTCAAAATTGGCATTCCAAGCATTTAAATTTATAGGGTTGGAGGAGGGGTGGAGATAGCAGAGGAGATTTATCTATATGTCATTATAATTTTTAAAATAAACATAAAAAATATTGCAAACCCTACTTGTTCACTTAATAGTCCAAAAAGACATTCTCTACAAAATATGGACATGGTTAAAAGATCATTTACCATACCATTTAAACATGTTTAATGATATGAAAATAAAAATACATTACATGATTACAGAGTTATCAAATGCTAATAAATTTTATAGGTTAAATGGAGGGTAGTACCATGGAGAACTGGAGTTAAAAGAATACATTACAGGTTTTAAGTTTTTAATTTTTTCTTATTTTCTGTTTCACTTACTCTTTATAATCTTCCTTTTAAAAAGTAGCGCTGTCACAGCATAAATATAGTGGTAGGTGTCACAGAATTAAACAGTGCTACTTTGGGGAGGAAAGCTCAGTTAGAAACAAGTAATTCTGAGAGTTTGTTAGTCTTGTTTTGCTTTCAATACAAATGGAATGCCACATTCCTCATTCATAGAAATGGCAAGATCCTGCCCTCTGTCCTAAGTAATAGTTGGTTTGTAAATAGATTTAAGAAATAGTTAACATAGTTCTAAATCTCTTCCGATAGGAGCCTCCTTGGTGGCGCAAGGGGTTAAGCACCACACTATGAATCACCGGCAGCCACTGCAGCATTCTCCTTAGCTCCCGGTCAGGGAGGTGACCCACGTGGTGCAGCAGACCTCTCCTGCCTTGCCTGCTGCTCCTCTCAGCAGTGTACTTCAGTCAATCTGCCTGTTCTGTTCTCCACTCTATCTCTGGTGAATTCTCTCACCCCCAATACCTCTGGCCTGTACCCCAGTTCTTGTATGCATAAATAATAAATAATTTTTTAAATAAATAAATAAATCTCTTCCCATATTACAAAACTGGTTTCATATTCCTGTGTTCTGAAACTCAGCACACTTTTAAGGTGTTTTTTTTCTAAGTGGAAATATTTCCCTGTCAAAGGTTATAAAAAACTCAGTAGAGTTTTAAGAGTCATGGCAAATATTTTATTAACTTTTCTGTCCAAAAACCACCCCCTCTCTACATACTCACCACCCGGGTCAATTCCTTTTCCCCATTTCCTATACCCCATTCAAATTCTACTCCCAAAATATAGGTTGTAACTGCCTTTGTTCAAGACCATGAATTTTTATGCAAATGTGCTAGAATCTGAGACCTGATCTTTAGCTTTCTGAGAAAACCATATGGCAAAATACCTTCAAATAAAAGTCACTGACCAAGTCTTGGCAGGCTCTCGTCTCTCGGGTATAGCATAATCTGTCCCACTTTATTAAAAAAGCTTTTTCAAATCTAACTACAGATTCTTTCAATAGCTAGCTCTAGGCAAATGAAATTGGTTTACATATGGTCCAGAATTAGGAAGATCACTAAGTTGTTTTCCATTTTTAGAAACCTCCAATTATTCAGTGCTAGGTAGCCATTAAATACAGAACAAGATTCTTGTTTGTGGTCACTGAGTTTATCATTAATGGCCTTGAACCCAACACGCAATTTAGCTGTCAGTCCACAGGAAGCTGAAAGCACTAGTGGGCCCATGCAAGGCAGCTGCATCAGGGACCTCCCGGGTCCCATATGCGCTGTCAGGGGGTCAGCCACGCTCCCAGTGCGGTGCCAGAGTCTGCGTGACCGCTGCTCCACACTTGTTTTACTGCGCTAATTTCATATTCTCATTCTAAAACTGGGCTGTGCACATTCTGTTTCTGTGCTCTTGTCTCTTGTCTTTGAGGAAACCAGCCAAAGTCATGCCCCCGCTGCAATCCTACAGATTAGGGCTAATCCTACAGATTAGCCTCACCATAAGCAACTCAAGATCAACTGTTCTAAAGCGACTCTGTTCAATTCAGTACATATTTCCAAATATTTTCAGTATTTAATTTAATTGAACCCATATTGAATTGTAGTATCTATCAGGGAAAATTTCTGCAACTCACTTACTCTAAAACATTCATAGAGGGAACAAGCTACTGTACTTAAGACTGGAATATACCCAAAAGACACAAATACACTGATTCAAAAGAATACCTGCACCCCTATGTTTATAGCAGCACTCTTTACAATAGGTAAGACCTGGAAACAA
>JAGFMF010012111.1:2974358-2987065 GCA_019455555.1 Galemys pyrenaicus
CTGGTGGGGAGGGGAGGGGGAGGGTGGAGGGAAGATGGGAGCACAAGGGACTGAGGTGATGGTGCACTGGTGAGATGGTGATGGGGAATACATGGGGATAACAATTAATGGCAAGTATATGTAAATTTTAAAATATTTTATATTAATAAAAAAAAGACTGGTCAGTGACTGTGTCACAATGAGACCTTTTTGCTTTACGGTCAAGGTTGATGATCAGTAATAACATCTTTGGGGAAATTTTGTGTTAGCTTTAAAATGAGTGTGGCCTATAATATGGAACACCAGGGCTTTGTGGCCCAGTAAACCAGTATTGAAGGGGACACTTGAAGGGAAGACTCTCCTCAGACACTTCCTCAAATGGAGGATTAGTCAGGATGTCTGAAGGCGCCAGTGACAGAAACCCAGCTCAACTCTGCTTAAGTAAAGCAGAATATACATTAGCCAGGAAGAAACTTGGGACAGCACACAGAACAGAAGAAAAGGGATGGAGGACTCGATCCTGCCAGGGACCTCGCCTGCTCTCGCCCACTACCCTTCTTACCTGTCTCTGCATCTCCTTGCTAATGACCCCCTCACTCTCCTCCACGTGCATCCTCTGTGTGGCCTCAATTCCTCTGTGTGGTCCAGGATATCATTTGCCTTGCACTTCCATTCCAAAGACATGAAAGCCCTACACACCAGCAGCAAAATTCCTGGGGTGGTGTCTTATTCGCTGACCTGATCACATTCCCTGAACAGCACTGCAGCCTGGAAGAGGGGGTATGCCTCTTCCAGGGTTATCCCTGACGGCCTGGGCCAGGCCTCTGTTGTGTGGCTACTTGTGTGACCAGGCACAAGAGGTGGGGATGGGGAGGTCAGAGATCAACATAAGTATCGCTACCGAAATCACATGGAGTGGGAATGAAGTCTCCAATGGAATGAGCTGTTAGCCATCATCAAAAGTGTGATGAGAGAAAACCACTCAGGGCAGTCCTAGCCATCAGCTGGTAGAGTCTGCCACTAATTCTGTCCTTGCAAAGTCTTCTGAAAAATTTTCAGACAGGAGTCTTCCACCCACCCAGCTGACCACTGAGAAGCGTGTGGATGTAGTCCTGAACAACAATTTCAAACAACTGAACTCAGGCTACTCACAAAAGGAGAACCGCCTTGAATTCTCTGCTGCTTGGTTCTTATCAAAAGCTGAATTTTAGGAAATAGCATTCCAGGGAGATTGAATGAAGGATTTGCTGACCCTCTGTAACTACTAGTTAATTTCCCAACAACCCCCCTTTCTTATTTTGTTTACAGAACCTGACTTTGTTAGGGGATCCACATGACTCAGGGTTAACCTCCTTCACTGCTAAAGTCTCATGAGTAAGCATCAGCTTACCTATTACGTAGTACTGAAACAATCAAATGAAAACAATGTGCAAAAGCACAGCAAATTGCAGTGCTACCCCAAATGAAGAAGCCCTAATTTAATGAATAGCTACAATGATATCTTGGTTGACTATGATAAAGAGCAGCAGTTACTGAGATCAGCACCATAGGTTTCCTTTTGTACTGGTTTTAGATCACGCTGGCAACAGACTCCAGCTCCAAACCCAAGTAGCCACTATAAAAATGCACAAGCATCACCCAGGTCAGATACAAACTCCTAGGAAAATGGCTTAAAGATTCAGATCCCGCAGATGGCGGCAGGACAGTGCATCGCTCAGGCAGCACTGAAGGACCTGACAACACTGCCATCCTACGCTTCTGCAGAAGCTGCATTTATTTTCCACTAAGTGGTTTGGCAGACTGCTTTACCGGAACCCACTACACAGCCACCAATTTATTAGAAAAAGGGAGAAAACAGAAACACACAAAAAAATTCATTACCCATGGGATATGTCACAGTTAATGGTAATTAATCAACCTTTTTTCCCTTTGTGTAGAAAACCAACCACATAAATAACCATATCAAGGATCAATGGAGCATCTGTTTCAGCCTTAAAAAACAAATCAACTGGCAGAATGCCACTCAGATTTTCTGGTGTGCTCAAAGAAAACCAATTTCAGAGAAAGGAGTTGTCTGTTATATTTGAAAAAAGAAATCCATACGCTTTTAAATTTGTTTTCTGTACTAGGATGACATTCGTTTACATATGTCTACACATGTTAACACAGGTATACTTGATTATAAGCACACATTATAAGTGTAAGTTAGTATGATAAAATATGAAGATAAAGTTCAGGAATTTCCTTTGGTACTTTAGGAAAGCAAATTTCACTGGAAATCTTTCTGTACACCTAGGTAGTGTAACTATGCTTATACAAAAAGTCTAATCACCTGAACACATGTCTACTAAACAAAATGAATGCCCAATTTATTCCTATCAACTGACTTTAATTTGAATGTTTATACTGCCTTTATCACTACTGTTATCAATAAAATTCAAATTCCATATGCTCTGGTATCCAAACTCAACCCCATAAGGAGTTTCATTCCTATGCTCTTCAGTCAATTGATATTTACACTATAAAATTTACTTAATCAAGTACCATTTGAACAACCAGCCCTGCTGGTGCCCAGGCGGCAGTAATGCCAGTCTTTCTTCAGTCTCCCCAGCTAGAAGTACTCTAGATACAGAGGCAGACATTAGTGGATAGATTGTGAGTAACCTATTTGAAAAATACATAATTTAACACCACCAACAATTGCACGTGTCTTGCTCTTATTTAAGATATTCTAAAGAATCATGCTTCAAACTTCTATTTCTGATAATGTCTGACCATACGTCCTTGAATTCTCCCAACATGGATTCACACTAATAATATGAGCTAGAGCTTCAATAGCAATTACAGCGTGGTCTGCACTGTCTTAAGTACTTTCAATTAGTAACAGTTCTCACAACAAACCTATGAGGTAGGCTTCTGTGAGGTAGGCATACTACATTTTCCCTGAGGTACAGCTTTAGGCAGAGAAGGTTAACTGACTTTCCCAGATTACATGGGCAGAGGCAGGATTCAAACCTAAGAATTTGGTTTCCAAAGTCAGTATTCTGTCTAGATTATACAGTTTCGTAGGGTAGATTAGTGAGCTTAATTTTGTTTTTAATGGAAGGATTTAATTTTAAGAGAATGATCTCAATAAAATCCAGAATAAAAAACAGGTTTTCCTAGGTCTACAACTTAATAAGAAAGAGTAAATTAGCAGGGTCTACCTAGTTACTTAACTGATAGTTGCCTTCTTTTATTGAGTTGCTAGTAATTAAAATGCACCTCTGGGGCCTAGAAAAATAGTGGCCAAAGTCCCTTTTTCTTAAAAATTAGAAATCTCTATGTGCTCCCCTCCTTTCTCTGTATAATTTTTTTTAAAATTTCTCCATATCCTTCAGAACACTCTCTTTGTTGGCAATTACAAGTGGTTTAACATCTCTACTAATATCCCAGTAATGGCCAGAAAGTTTCTATGCAGACTCCCCCTGGCAAAAGTCACAGGATCTGCTCTATGACTTCCCATGAAAAAAAAATGTCTACTTGGATAATAACATCTATGTGAAGTGACAAGACCTGACCCGCGTGTACAAACACTGCGGCCACTTTACAACAATGCTTACTTTATAAAGTCATATTTCAGAGCCCAGGGAGGAATAATATGTTCAAGAGACACGTTCAACATGGTGGAGAAATTTTAGAGACACAAGTTGATTTGAGCCATCAGCTGCACTGGCTCAGCTGACTAGGCTAGCCTTGTGTGCAGACCTGATTTCATGCAAAACAGAGAGACGTTAGACCACTAGATAAGCCATAGAATCCAGAGGTTTCTCCTAGAGAAGGAAGCTTGAGTTAATAGAAAGCCACATGAGAAGAACAGAAACCAGGGCTCCAGTTCTCAGCAAACAAACAGGCAAAAGAAAAAAGAGATCTCAGACTCAGGTGTACAAGAAGGGCAGGGCTAGTTAGAGTTTTGAATTCCTTCCTTGTCTTCAGCTCTCCCTTGCCTCTCACTCACTAAGAAACATCTCTAACCTCCTTAGCCTCTACCCCCTATGTGCATTCTTGTTCTCTTCAACCATGTTTCTAAATGAGAACCAAGAAAGATACAGTAATCACTTCTATTTATTGCTTACAACCTGTCTAAATTTGTTTTAACTAGTTCACATTTATGTCTTTTAGCATTTTACTTTGTTGGGATTTTTCTTCTGCATTTTACTTTTAAAATTAAAGATTGCAAGGTTTTATCTTTTAATGAAGTTTTCAACAGATAGAAAAATATTGAGGGGGTGGGGACAATAATGAAATATCCCTAGACATAGTCAACATTTTTTTATTAGGGATACCCAGAGAGTTGAGCCTGGGTCAGACAGCATGACCCCTCCTTTCCCAGACTGCCCTCCTCCACCATGCAGATGGTATTAAAGCAAAATATCTTGACAACTGGCCTCTTCCAAGAGCGTCTTTGTGCTGACTGTTCCTTCCTCTCTATAAACAATGGAACCCCAGAAGGGAGCTGCTGCAGTCACTGGAGGAAATGGTCCCTGAATTTACTCATGTACCATACGTTACCTTACCAGGATTTCTCAACCTAAACACTACTGGCACTGTTAAAGAAAAAAATATTTGTTAAATTAACAAGGAAGACTTTATTCAGGATTACTACAACAGGGAGAGAGAGCAGCTTAACTCAAATACAGCAGACAGTTGGGAATTTATACAAGCAGAGGGGGGCCAGTGGGTGAAAAATTACAAAGACACATTAAGGGTAATTTTTCCAAACTGATCTAACCAGATTCTTAGTGAATGTAGGCCAGGGTGCTCCAACAGCAACAGCAGGGGATAAGAATTTGATCAGCTATAAAGACTGAGGAGTTTCTCAGTGACTCCAGGAGCTCTGGCTAAACTAGGTTAGACCAAAGTCAGGTCAACGCCTGGAGATGACAGAGGAGCCTAACTCAAGTTTGGGCATCTTTGGTTGCCTCTGTCAACACTGTAGGTCTGGCAATTCTTTGTTATTAAGGAACCCATACAGGATGTTAGTCAGCATCTCTGGTCTCTACCCACTGATTCCGCCCCCGCACCCACCCCAACCCCCACAACTGTGACAATAAAAATGTGTTGAGACATTATCAATGTCTCTGTAGTAGGGATCCGGGCATGTGGGGTGGGAGGGCAACTTTTCCTCTGGCTGAAAATCATCTTAGACCAAAGATTGGCAACTTTTTTCTATAAAGGACCAGTTAATAAATATTTTAAGGTGTTGCAGGATAGGAATATAGTCCCATACATATTCTTTATGGTTTTTTCAAACATTTTTAATTGTATATAAAAAATTAAAATAATGGGCTCTCCCTGGTGGCGCAGTGGGTTAAGCAAAGGACTATGAAGCAAACCGCAGCCACTGCAACACGAGTTCGATCCCTGCCGCCGGCTGGGGAGGGGACCCACATAGCAGGGCAGACCTCTCCTGCCTTGCCCACTGCTCCCCTCAGCAGTGTGTTTCTGCCCGTGTTGTTCCCCACTCTCACCACCCCCACACACACCTCTGGCCTGTACCCCAGTGCTTGTATGCATAAATAAATAAATCTTGAAAAAAATTACAATAAGAAAGTGTAAACTATTTCAGCTGGTAGGTTATTAAAAAAAGAAAGGAGGGAAGGAGAGAGGGAAAGAGAGAGGGAGGGAGGAGGCAGACCAGATTTGGTCTATGGCCATTGTTTGCCAAACTCTACTTTTGTTTTTTTGTGGGTTTTTTTCTATATATTACTTTTTATTTTTTTAATATAAATTTTTTTAATTTACATATATTTGACATCAATTGTAATCCCTGTGTATTCCCCATCACCGTAACACCAGTGCACCATCACCTCAGTCCCCCGTGCTCCCGTCTACCCTCCATCCTTCCCCTCTTCCCTCCCCACCAAGTGTCCCCAGCCAAACTCTACTTTTGACTAAATACCACTTTTCAAATTGATATAGATGACACACAGGATATAGAACTATATTTAACAAAATACAGATTTAGTCTTGGTAACTTGCTATCAGTATTATTTTTTCAGTTGGCAAGAAGAGCATTAGAGGCAGAATCCTGTAGCAGTCCACAGTATTTTTATACATTAGAAAAGTATGTTCATTCCCAAATAGCCTGGGGAAAATGACTCAAAAATATCTCCACAAACCTGCCTTTTCTCCCTAAACACAACCCAAATATTGCATTCCAATTTGTAGGTCCCAAAATCCCCAACTATATATGTATATTGTTGATTTAGGAGTCTGTTGTTGTTTTTTACTGATACCATTTTGGTTTCTATTTAACACAATTTTCTACTCTCTAACTTTCTGTAATACATCTTTAATATTATTCCTGGCTCCAGAGTCTATGACTCTGAAATTAGTCACTAGGACACCTTATCTTCCTTAATGGTCAGTTACATGAACCCGTATGGTCCATGGTCTTTCAGCTTTTGCCTCTAGAAACAAAAATATACTCACATACATATTAACAGGACTACCCTAGAAATGATGACATGCTAACAGTGTCCCTAGGACTTCATGAAGGTTATACCACAATCCAGCTACTGATTGTAATTTAATTTCTGTGGTGCTTCTGTTTCTAACAGCTGTAACAAATGCCACTGGGGGAAGAAATAAAACAAGACCCAGCAGCAACTCTGGCTCATTTCAATTTACTAGAGTCCATTAGGAAAGGTTTAAATTACAGGGGAAATGGTAAAAATATCTTTTAAAAAATGCAAGAAAACTCATCTAATATGTAAATGATAACCCCATAGGATATATCTGCCATGGGCTTACTCAACTTTGATTAAACATCAACATTAAATTTTCAGCTTTGGTGCCGAGATCCTAAATAACAAAGCAGCAATGATGATCAAAATAGAAGGCCTATTTTTTATTTTCCACTGAATTTATTTTGAAATCATAAAATCAATGAATAATTATTACCAGAAAAAATAAAATACTGGCAATATCAAGCTAATAAAAATCACTTGAAGAGCATGAGATATACTGTTTTTTTAAAGCTTTGATATCTTTTTTCCTGGCCTTTTGACTATACTTTCTAAAAATTCATAAATTTTAAGAAATCAGACACATAATAGGTGTGTGTGTTTATACAGTCATTTGACAAGAAATTTGGCAACAGACATCAGAGGATAAAGGATCTACAGCTTTACTCTCCTCCGATATGGTGGGACCATCTGATCACTGAGCATAAGGGAATCCTTGGAAAGCCCTTCAGGAAAGCTGCAACGGGAGGGGAGTGGGTGGGAGGCAGACACTGGCAAGTCCCTTTTGTTTTTTGGCCTGTCCCTTCTTCCCTAAAATAAGAGTCTACAGATGGCTAGGCTTCTGGCAGCCACGCTAAGTAATGAGAAAGGCACAAGGACGACTCCATGACAGTGGAGCAGGAAGACAGAAGGAACCGGGACCTGCGGGGCTCAAGGACTCACTCCACTAAGCCTGGCTGGAGAAGAGGAAGGCTGGGCCAGCAGTGCGGGTGTCAAGCTTTGCAAGCATCAGAATCACCTGGTGGGCTCGCTTTAGCACCAATCTCTGTTTCTCAGCTCCACCTTCAGTTTCTGATTCACTCTAAGAATCTACATTTCTAGCATGGGTCCACCAGTGGCTAGGACCGTCCCTCTGGAACTTTTCAGAACCTCAGTCTGGACAAGCTGTAAGACCTTCTCTGAATACATCACTTCAAGGCAGCCCTGCCACCATAAAGGCCAAGAAAAGACAGGCTATTTCAACAACAAAGTTGAAAATGATATGGAAAACATGCCAAACACAGAGCATCTCTATTTATCCTGAGTCATTCTGGTCATCTGGAGGAAGTACAGAGTTGGAAGGGATCTAAATAAGCCACAACAAAATCATGTGGGTCATGGAATAGGGGGATACACAAAAACGACTGAATAAGTGAAAAAAGACTAAGGAAGGTAGGCACAGATGATGACTTTAAAATGTATAAAATCACGGAAAGTTAAGTGCAGAATAAACAAGTTTCACAGAGATGGCATTACAGAACTGGCTTGATTGGTTCTAAGAAGTCATTTTGCGGCAACTGCTGAGTTGAGGCTAAATGTGTATTCAAAACCACTTCTGAAAATGGCTTCCCACCACTTCCAAATGAAGCGAGAGCAGCCGCAGAGAAGCAGTCCCCCCTCCTCACACCCCACTGCTGAAGGACCCAGACATCCCGGCCCTGTATCAGAAAGGACGGGCACCCGAGCACCCTAATGCTGCTGTCAGCGCCACTCTTCATTCATGCAGACAGCTCCTAACCTGAAATACCACATTCAAACATAATGCTCTTAACAGCTCAGAATGGCCTCCGTCTACCTGCTATTTGTCTCACCGCTCTGAGAACACATCCAAAATCCCTAACACAAATTCCACATACAGCATCCCCTCGGAACTATCATACACATTTTATGTCGTAGTGTTTCAACCCTTCCAAGCCCACTCTCCACTTGTGGTTCTTCGCTGTGCCCCCGTAAGTATCTGCTATCATCTCCTCTGAAGAGGATGTTAGATCCCTTCATCACCCTGGTTACTTGTATGCTGCTCCCCTCCCCTTCCAAGCATACTTGTCCAGGCTCTCCTTGTAATCACATATATTTCTGTATTCTCCCCACCCTGTAGCCAATGCCTCCCCAAAATAACTCACTTCGAAGGACACAATACTTGGTTCTGACCTTTTCAAAACCAGTGTAAATTTCATTCTGTCAACAAACATACTGCTTCTTAGAGCTAAGAGGCAAAAGGAGGTTTCAAGTAACTTCTGCTGCAGGCAGACGAATGGTTTGAGCTGCCTACGGATTTTCCCAGCTTTCATGACTGACTATTTTATACCATGAGAATGTGAATTCTGCTTATGGCCTTAAATCCAAAGCTCCCTAAAACATTACAGGATCTCCCATTGGTTGGCGTTAGCTAGGGGAAGCCCTGCAACAGGACACACACACACACACGGAATCAAAACTCAGAGTTCACCATAACCAAATTCCAAACACAAGAAGTCACTGCCCACCAAATAACTAACATAAAACATAAACAGACACTCTATGCCTACCTACCCTGATTAAATCTTAGTCTAAGATGAGCTCCAACTCTATGCAATACCTTTTGTTTTTTAAGAATCTTCTTAATTAGAAACAGGACTTTATGAGAATTCCTACAGAGATACAAGAGTCCTTTATGACTGTCTTTTCTTTTCCTCACCCTAACCTTTAGTCTTTAAAAGTGGAAACTTTTCTTTAGTAAATGGTGTTGGAAAAACTGGATATCCACGTGCAAAGGATAAAGCTGGAGCCTTCTTTTACGCTATATACAAAAATTAACTAAAGATGGATTGAAGACCTAATAAGCATAAGAGTTAAAACTATGAAATTCTTAAGAGGAAAACATAAAAGAAAAGCTTCATGACACTGAATTCAGCAGCAGTGTCTTGGATATGACACCAAAAGCACAGGCAACAAAAGTGAAAACAAACTGAACTACATCAAAATTAAACTCTTTTGGGCCTCCCTGGTGGTGCAGTGGGTTAAGCAATGCACTATAGAAAAAACCACAGCCACTGCAGCACAAGTTCAATCCCGGCTGCTGGCCAGGAAAGGAACCCACATGGCGCAGCAGACCTCTCCTGCCTCGCCCGCTGCTCCCCTCAGCAGTGTATTTCTGTCGATCTGCCTGTTTTGCTCCCCACTCTGTCTCTGGTGAATCCTCTCACCTCCCATGACTCTGGCCTGTACCCTCAGCTCTTGTATGCATAAATAAATAAATATTTTTAAAAAAAGATTAGTATCTAGAATATATAAATAACTCCTAAAAATTCAACAATCAAAAGACAAGTGACTTGATTTAAAAATGGGCAAAGAATCTGGCTAAATATTTCTCCAAAGATAATATACAAATGGTCAACAAACCCATGAAAAGACATTTAATTTAACATCACTAATCATCAGAAAAATCCAAATCAAAACCGCACTGAGACATCACCTTACATCCTTCAGGATGGTCACACTCAAAAAAAAAAAAAAAAAAAAAAACTAGCGCTAGCTTAGATGTAGGGAAACTGAACTCTTTGCACTACTACTGATGGGAATATAAATGGTATAACTGCTATGGAAAACAACTGGACAGATCTTCAAGATAAAATTACCATATTATCCAACCATTCCAATCTTAGACATAAACCCAGAACAATGAAAGCAGGAACTCAAACAGGTACTTGTACACCCATGTACAGAGCAGCATTATACACAACAGTCAAAACAGATATGGTCCAAATGTTCACGAGTGAATGAACAAAATGCTATATATCTATATCTAAAAAGACAGACGAATATGACAAATAGATACGTACATATAGTTATGTCTTGATCTGAAACACAGATATTTCATAAAATTGAGTATTCAGGGCCTCCCCGGTGGCGCAGCGGGTTGAGCACCGCACGGTGAAACATCCTCTGCACAGCACCGCAAGTTTGATCCCCGGCCATGGGGGGAACCCACATGGTGCAGCAGATCTCTCCTGCCTCGCCCACTGCTCCCCTCAGCAGTGTATTTCAGTTAATCTGCCTGTTCTGTTTCCCACTCTGTCTCTGGTGGATCCTCTCACATCCCACACCTCTGGCCTGTACACCAGCATTTAAATGCATAAATAAATCTTTTTTAAAAAACTGAGTATTCAGCACTTCGATGTCAAACACAGATTAACTCATCCAAGGGGAAAAAATTACATTTTGAATTCAATATAAACAGATGTAAAATTCAAAGTTTAGTTTTATTCAATTACATTCTCAAATTGATCTAAAAATAAGCTACTTACAAACTTAACCCTGTGTCCAAACAGTACACTAAAAATATTTGCATTGTTTTATTCAAAGCAACAATCAAGGAAATAACTATAACATTTTAACCAAGTCATACAGAGATTAGGTAAATTACAATTTTACTGCCTCAGGCATGTCAATCTTTGGTGCTACTCACTTGTATAACAGACTCCCAATCCCTGCCCCCATATTTTGATACCGATTCTGATTTGGACACACTAGATTGGACCTGAGCAATCTGAACTTTTAGCAAGCACTCATACGTTTTGAGAAACAACATAAAACCACCACAGTAAGATGTGCATTGCAAAGTCTTACAGATATAATGCCTGAGGAAATTACAATCTCATCTTATTTAACCAGATTAAGACAGAAATCCCTTCTATAATGTTGCCAAGGTCGATTGGTTGGTTTTAAAAGAAATAATACTAACATTTACATAGTCAAATGACACATACTTCTCTTAGCTATAAAGCCTAATTATTTATTTTAACTATAATATTACTAGCATTATTTGAAATTTAGAGTCAGCTCTTACAATTAATTTTCAACACAGTGTTATGAATCTGCAAGAGATTTGTTCACAAAGAAAAACGGGTTTCATCGTGTTATCCTTGGGTTTCTGATCAAATATAGAGTTCCCCGTATTCATCAACCTGTTTTAGATGAATTTAGAATACCTCCCAAACTTATTCTCACAGGGCCAAGATTTGCCGCCACAGAAAACGGGATATTTAGAGAATGCCACCAGAGGACCGAGATGCGGTTCCCCTCCAAAATAAAATTTTTTAAATCTTTTAAGTAAAGGATAGAACATGACTGCCTTGAACAAGATAATGTTCACTTGGCTGTAAGTCCAAGTAGGTTCCTTTTTAAAGTGTATTACTGAACACCTATCAGTACTAAGATCCCATTACCTGTGACCACGCTCTTCAATTGCCTACCGCTGGGTTGTGTTTGCTATTTTCACTCTATCAGAGGAACAGGAACGATTTCTCCAACACTCGGCACTGCTGGAAACTCCCAGACTTTCAAAATCTATAAAAGAAATTCAAAATGTCCCAGTCATTAATAACTTGCAAAAAGCCAATCAAAGTTTATAAAGTTTTTCTCCCCCCACCCACACCTCTTGCCACCATTTAGGGTACAGTAAGAGAGTTCTCCTCAGACTGCACTTACCATTTAAAAAATTATAAGCAAAAAGTAAATCTTTATTTAGAAATATGAAGGCTAGTCCGAAATGAGACTCCCATCAGGTAGCAGGAAGTAGAGAAAGATTCTTTCCTCTTTTAAGAAATGTAAACTGAACAAATCGACATCCATGTGGCACCACAGCCTATGAAGGATAACAAAATACCCAACAGCAAAGAGTAGAGCACAAATAACCTTTATAAGCAACTTTTTTTTAATGTGCAATACTCCCAAAATATCCCCTTGTACTTTCTGACCTATCTGCATATCGACAGTTGAAAGTTCAGTTGCTTGCACCCACGAGCAAAGGTTACTGGGCCCTAAGGCCCATCTTTATATCACCAGGCCCACGTGGGGAGCCAAATTTAATAACACAGACGCATGATTTAGTCACTACTGCACAACCAGAACAAGCACGAATTTGGTTTTTTTGTTTATTTTTTTATTTTTTTATTAAAATATTTTAAAATTTACATATACTTGCCATTAATTGTAATCCCCATGTATTCCCCATCACCATCTCACCAGTGCACCATCACCTCAGTCCCTTGTGCTCCCATCTTCCCTCCACCCTCCCCCTCCCCTCCCCACCAGGTGTCTCCAGTCTGTCCTTGTCTCCTCATTTTTGGTTTCTGTGTCTTTATTGCTGTTATTGTTACTATTATTGTTCTTATTCCTTTCCTTGATCCTCCTTTGGTT
>JAGFMF010012111.1:2987348-3017812 GCA_019455555.1 Galemys pyrenaicus
TAATGGTTGGACCATCTTGCATTCCCACCAGCAGTGTAAGAGAGTTCCTTTTTCTCCACATCCCCGCCAACATTTGTTGTTGCTACTTTTTTTGATATGACAAGCACGAATTTGAAGAAGGGTGGGAAACTATCCTTCCTGACGGAAACACAGAGAATACCTAAAGGGGTCCAGGAGAGCAATGCAAAAAGAGTAACCCCAAACACTTGGAGGTACAAAAGGCAGGAGCTAATGCAAATGCTAAACAAAGCAAAGAGAAGCCACAGTTCAAGATAAAAACTGGTGGAACCTAGAAAAAATTTCTAAGAAAGAACATTTTCTTTTAGAAAATAAATGGATGTCTCAGGTGAATTGTCTCGCCTCCCACACCTCTGGCTGTACCCCAGCTCTTGTATACATAAATAAATCAATCTTAAAAAAAAAGAAAACAATAAGCACTATACTTGAATGGAAAGCATGGAAACCATTTAAATATGCCCAATAAAGGAGGAAGAGTTAAGTAAATTTGACACAAACACAAAACTTATTTAACCACAATTTTGCAGACCAACACAAAATTTTACCAGTCTATCATAAAATGGGAAAATGCCACTATAAGATAAAGAGGCTACACTATTACAGCTACTTATGATCATAACTATTTATGTGAAAGCAAGAAGATGCACTTTATTCTGATATACTTAAGGTGAAATATTTCCCATTTTTAATGGATTATGGTGGCCAATTCAACTCGAAACAGTACAACAATTATGTCTTTTCAAATTTTTTATATAACGAGGATTTCTCACATCCCAAAGAATGAGTCCTCATATTTTTCCAAGCAGTCTAATATTTTAAAAGATGGTTCCCTCAAATTCACCGTAAGAGGTTTTGTGTGAGGGTGTTTGACATACAGAAGTCCCGAAGGCTTAGAATGTAACACTTGTTTTATTAACAAATGTTTCAAGAAAGGGGGAAAAATGAGAGCGAGGCTCCATGTGACTTAATTCTGCAAAACCGGGCACAGCAGCTGCAATGACAGCACAGGAAAAGTGAGCACGACCAGAAAAAGTAATAGTGTGCATGTAAATAAACAAAATCTTCACATTAAAATTCCTTCAAATTTGCCTTCTTTACACTAATCAGTCATTTATTAAGCCCCTGGGACCTTGCAGTAAAATTCACAATCAAATCTCCGGGCATCTAATTGCAAGAGGTTTTACAAGTAACAGAATTCTACCTCCTCCATAATCCCACATGAACAGGTTTATCATTATGTATGGGAGAGATACAGGCTCTTCTACTGCCTCTTAAGAATTACAGATTGCTTCCAGATGCTTTTCAGGTGATTTCAAGCCTTTCCTCATTTTGTGACTCTTGAATTATGAAAGGGCATCTCTAATTCATGAGAAATACTTCTCCCAGCTTAGTGTCCATTATCATATATCTCCTCTCACAGTTACATTCTTAGGCACTCACACATCTATGCTTTTACTTAGGTAATACGGCATCGCTGTGTACCAGGAAGGGCTTTACTGCACATCTCCCCTATATTTTACCATCATGATCCGCCAGCAGCAATGCTTTGAGACTTCAAAGGAGCCGAGTCCTTTGACAGCAATGCAGAGAATGACATCGAAAGCAAGGTTAAACGGAACTCAAGTAAATGGAAAGGACTCTCTTAAAATTCACTGGGTCTTGATAATTCTCTTGGTTGTCATCTTATTTAAAAACAAAATATGTCTCCTGCTAAAAAGGGAAGAAGTTGGCAGTTAACAATTCAGTCACACTCAAACCTCTCCCCAGGCAAGTGCTTTTTTTCTCTAACAAAAACATTCTGCTGCCACACAATAAAATAAAATTCAGGCTCACAGTCTCTCTGTGTAATAGCTATGTCACATCCCTATTTTCAACTGAAGAACAAAATTTAAAGCTCATTTCCAGATGGCATAAATTCAATGAATTTAGACCTCCACGGTGCTGAATTCAGAAATCAACTAATAGGCAGGGAGTACACAAAAAGCACAGCAAAGCCACCAAAGGGACACTGGGGGGAGACGGGATAATTAATATCACACCATGGATTTCTCCCTGTACCAGTTCAACAAATGCAAGGGGCATTAATACAGGTGTGGATTTATTTATGTATTATAAGCAAGTGCTTTCCTAGAGGGTAATTAACCAATCAATCAATGAAGACAGAAGTCTCAAACAATTCAACAAATTTTCCAATACATGGAGTGAACTAAGAGCTAATTATTGAATAATTTCATTCCCCAAAAGGGCTAAATCTCAGGTTATATGCACATGTGGAAATCTGCAGAGTAGAGCAAAATAGTCTGCACAAGTACACCATCTTGGCTGATTTCACTAAGTTCGTTCATGACATTCGAAGACTTAAAATGGATGGACCTACATCTAATCCTTGAGTTTTACAGATGATAAAGCATGGGGAGGCTAAGTGACCTGTTCAATACTAAACAGCCGGTAAGTAGAGAAGACAGAGGTACATCCCTTACCTTCTAACCCCAGAGCGTACCTTCTTCTCCACATTAAGCTCACAATTCCTCACTTGTCAATTGTGAGGAATTCCTATGAAGTCGATTTCCTCCCTCCACTTGAACAACAGAACATCTAAAGTTGTGAGGAAAGTTGACTCAGATGAAACTTTAATTTTCAGTTTCCCTTGAATCAATTCTTGAGATTCTTCATGAATTATACAGAATGTTCTTCTTTACCCATGAAAAACAATGCAACCTGGATGATTTGGGGAATGTCTCAAACATGAAACAAGTGAATGAATTACAGCACATCACAGAGGAAGAAAAGTAGGCAGAGAGAGATTATGGGTATCTGAGAAATGAATCAAGAATACTGACTTACTGAAATGAATACTCAAAGTGAACAAAACCAAAATCCAAGTATTGAAGCTTGTGAACGTATTACCCTATGTGACCACTACTTATGTTTCTTAAAGAAAAAAATAGCCGTCGTGGTGTTGTATTCAAAACAGATTTGGAAAAGTCTAAGACAGCCTAAATATCTTGAATATCCACAAAGCACCTTATGTGTGCTGGGTGCTAAGAAGGCCCAGAGGAAAGAGGTCCTCTGGGCTTTGTGTAATCCAGTGTTTCCCAATCTTCTTGTCATCTTTGCCTGCTAGAGCTGGCCCTGATGTCCTCCAAGAAACAGAACTCAGGGTGCACATGGAGCATTTGTGATAAATAATGGGATATGCTGTCCCTTAAAGCAGCATTCAAAGTGAGATAGGCTTCCCCTTCTGACCCAACTATTAAACACCATCTCCTAAGATAAAGGAATCCTGTGAATCCAGTAAAATTAACAACCAACTCAACCTGCAGTAAGCGCCAAGTGCAAGGGACTGTGCTTCTCCAAAATGTTTTTTGGAGAAGGGAGTGGGGTGTCCTCAAATGTGGATTACACTCCCAGAGCCTGTAGCTATTCATTAAAAAGTAGAACAGCTTGAATGTATCTTTAGTAAAAGACAAACATACTATTTACACTGCTCTGTACCTTGCCTTTTTACCACACAACACATACTGGCAGTGTTTCCAAACTGATGCATAAAGAGTATCACTGGCATCTTTTATGACTCAACAACTTTTTAAAGTACTGCTATAATATAATGTATTCATCATTCTCCCACAGATGAACATCTCAGTTGTTTCAGATCTTAAGCCATTATATAAAGAGTTCTACAGTGAATGTACTTGTTCTTAAGTTATTTGCCCATGCATCGAATATCTATGTATACACAAGATATATTCATGGAACATGTGTACGTAACACGTATGTGTACATACTACAGTATACAGGCATGATGTATATCCGAGTAGGTACTTTTATATAGAATAAATTTCTAGAACTGAGTGCCTAAAGCACAAAATAAAGATCTTGCCCAATTTCCTCTCTACAAGACTATTGTTTTGCACACATACCAGCTACAACGTAGATTACGAACTGTTTAATCTCTTCCCATCTACTACTGACAAATGGTAAAGTGTAGCTTTAATGCACATTTCTCTCATAATGGAGTTAAGCATCTTCTCATTTATCTTTTTTAAAAAACTATTATTTCCCTTTCTGTAGGTTGTATCTTTTTTCCATTTTTCAACTGCGTTTTGGGACTTTCTTATAAATTTCCAGGAGCTCTTATTAGTTCCTTTGTGATAAAACAAGCAAAATTTCCTGTTCTTTGTCTTATGCAAGATTTTCTTCAGTTCATTTTTGAGTCTTTTCTTTTTTAATATATCAAGTTTATCAGTCATTATAATGGCTTCTCAGTTTTCTGACTTCCTAGAAAGATCCTATGTATTCCATGATTATAAACTCTTCTGTGGCTTTATCCATAGCTCTCTTTATCTTTCAAATTTCTGTTTAAAATACATCAATTTTGGCTTTACATTTGAGGTATTGCTCTAAGTTGCATTTTTTTCCCCCAGATGGCTACTTGGGTTTTTATTCTCACTACTATTATTGAACTGAGCATATTTCTCCAATTAATTTGAAATGCCATCTTTACAATAGGTTAAATATGGTATTTGGTAATGTTAATATTTCAACTGTTATAAGTCTTATATGACTTAATACCTTTAATTAATTAATTTCTATTCCATTTACCCCCAGAAATGTGGAATTTCTTTGAGAACAGGGTTTTTGTTGCTTTATTCATCGCCCAATTTTCACCACCAAAAATATGCCTGGCACATAGAAATTGCTTATATATTTGTTGAAAGAATGAATGAACAAATCAATCAAATCCTTTTACAGACAAGAGAACTGAAGCTTAAAAGATATTAAGAAACTAAGTGACAAGGTGGCAAAGCTGGAACCAAAATCCAAGTCTGACTTTCAATTCCCTACCCTTAACCATTAAAACAAACAGCAGGTGATACCTGATCACAGGGGGAACGCTCATATAATTTTATCAATCTTATCTAAAGCCCAAGTTAGTGACTCCACTGAAAGTCAACGTATGTACAAGGTCCTTGCACAGGGTAAGCAAGACTCAGTCGAGAGCCCACAAAGGAATTATGGGCATGATATTAAAGTAGCCCTCTCCTCTCAACACCCTCGAGCCTCACAGCAAGCATTATGAAGCTCTGATTTCATCCACATGTTCCTTGGGTATCCAGAAAGTAAACCTGGATGCTCTGGTGTCGAAAGGCCATTTAGAATGTGTTCGCCACCAGCCCTGCCAGACACACGTACGAGGAGGGCAGCCACACTTGGGCCGGCACAGATATTATGCAAGGACTGTTTGCTCTTTCAGAGTCTGAACTTTGTTTTATCCCCACAGACACTGAAGTATTACATGTTAGCATTAGGTACTCTCCATGTTCTTTCCCTCTTCTGCCACTGGAATACTTTCACACACCAACTTGAGGTTAAAAACAAATTTCACTGACATTAAACAATATCTTTAATCTCTTTCTTCAGAATTCGATAAAGCCCATATTTTAGAATTGTGGGGCTGATCCAAGATTGCAATGTGTCACATTTAATTCCATCTATGTAAAGCATAATGAGCAAAAATTGAGCTAGTGAGGCATAACTAAATGTTTTGAACCTATGAATTTAAAAAGCAAGGTTCATTTGTGTTATTTATAAATAGTAAATAAAATCATTTCCTAACATCTCATATCAAATTACAGCCATCTTTCCACAGCACACACTTGAGGAATGCCACAAATGGACTTTTCTAACAGTTTGTTCTATTATTGCTTATCACATTCTAAATATTTCTCTCTCTGGCTTCTAGTCAAAGGTAAATGGAAGGAAGTTAAATTTATGGAAAATGTATTCTACTGCTTAAAATACACCAACCAAAAGTAAAAAGATTTTAGAGCTAGATTATGACTTGTGAAATTGTATCTCCTTAGGTTAGCCTCCAGCTCCAATGCTAGGTAACAAAAACTGACACCCGGTCAAGTTCCAAATCACCTCCCAGGCAGGGCTCAAGGCTCCCGTCTCAGATTCCCACTGCAGTCAAGGCCGGAGTGAGTACCTGTCCTTCACATTTTCACACAACATCACTTTGTGTGCCACCCATACACGCTTTCATGCCGGGAGGAAGCAAGTCCAGTGCACTGGACGGATTTCCACTCCCTCAAGCGAGTCTGTTGACTGTTCCCTTGACTTTCTCAGCTGTCAAGATAGTGAACCGAGGAAAAGGACCTTTTTGTAAAACCCATAAAGAGTAACCAGATAAGTTTGCCCTTTGAGCAATTCACACAGAGAAAGGCAGCTCCGGTTTGGGTTGAAAATCTAGCTATGAAAACTATATTCAGATTTTAATAAAATAGAGAAGTCAGTGTTTTTATTTCCTGGGCCAAAAGTGAGACACTTAAGGGGGGAAATTAAGTAACATTTAAAAGACACCATACTTTAAAATAAAGGGGGGAAAAATGACAATTGTATCAATTCAGAAATGCCTTAGCATAGGGACCTGAGAGAATCTATAAAGTGTTCACTCAATAAAAAAGAGATTAGAGCTTAGAGTCTTAAAATTAAAATAAAACAGGTTAGCATTGAGAAAAACTCATCTTAATAAAACTCAGCTGAGTACAATGTCTTCATCCTACATAATTTCATTTTATTTACTTTTTCTAAGACTTGCCTACTTTATTCATTTACTTTATCGATGTCACCTACTTCATTCACTTACTAGAATAAAGGGAAAATACTGCTATTATCATCTGCAAACATGCAAGAGATTTTAGTAGCAAAAAAGAGAAAGGAACTTCAAAGAAGATGGGATGTACACTTTTTTTGATTCAGGGTTTTTGGAAGGGAAGGGTGTGAAACACAATAAAAACAGAAATGCAATATATACACAACACAGAACTGGCTTCAGAAGTGGAGTTTATGAGCCAAGGTTCTTGTCACGGACTTGCCGGAAAAATAAGCTTCACAGAATCCAAGTTTACACACCAACATTCAAAAATACCTTTTTATTGCAAGATTCTGAAAGTGCATGCTTCAAAATACTAACAAATAGAGTAACATAGAACACCATCACTTTCATTTCTTTCAATTTTAGAAATGTTCCGAAGCATGAGGCAGCTGACAAAACTCAATCTTTCATAGGAAATTCCTAACTGAAAACAGCAAGACAATGAAGTGAGACCAGTTGCTACCAAAAAAAAAAAAAAAAAAACAGAGCAAGAGGAAAGGGCCTACCATTTTTAGAGACTGCCTCAGAGTTCAGTCAACATCCCTGGCAGTGACAGGCACCTTGTTACATGTTTCTAATAATATCTGTTTAGGTTTTTATCCCCCTAGAGGTTGTGATCTTAAAGGCAAGTCTGGCTTCAGATCATCCAGCCTACCAGCTACTGAATTCTAACAAATGAACCAAGTGTTGAGCCTATTAACCTTTCTTAAATTCTCACGACAGAAGAAAAATGATGCTTGTGTTATGTACATTTTATCCCCCCAAAAAAAAATCACGACCTGAAGCACATTCAAAAAGTCAAATGTCAGGGAATGGGCATTTGTTTTAATGGTTGACGCAAAGTCATTTTACAGTCAGATCACAGGTCACTGGACTCTGACATGAAGGTAACATGTTTGACAATAAACAATACACCTTGTAATCACACATGTACCTCCTAATCCCACATATGGCCAGTCCTCAACTGTCCAGACAAACAGACACACCACCTTAAAACACTCATTAGCTTATGTGGTTTCTGGGTCAGCTGACTGGTATGCCTTTAACCTAATTAGCCTTCTTTATTTAGCAGCAAACAGCGTCTATAATGCCAGGTTCCGTTGTCAGAAGCATAGATTCTTAGTGCTGTTTTCTCTCTTTACAGGAAAAAAATACACACAAAAGTAAAAAGAAAAAGAAGAAAGATGCTAGAGAGATTCACGGTTAAAAGGAACTTCAAGTAAATCCTGAGACCTGCTCTGCTTCAGTCTCCCTCTTAGCCCAAGCATCTCAATCTCTTCTGCTACCTCGGGGAAGGCGAAGACCACAGCCACAGGTGACAGGCAGGCTGGCCCATGGCCTGGAGCTCCAGCTCTCAGCGCCCACTTCTCATGCCCCTTCGTCTCCTTCCAACTGTCGTTGATTCCCCCAAGATCAAAACACTGAAATCTCACTCAAGTGAAGATGTGATCTTTGACACTGTGCTCTGATCCTGAAAGACCAAGTCCACCATAGCCACCGTTGAGACAATTAGCTACATCAGACCCCTGTCCTCTGTCCAATAAATTAAAATCCTAAAGTTAAAAAAATGTGCTGTGGGCCACAGGCCAAAGAAAGTAAAATGAAAACTTGAGCGGAGAGATCCGGAGGACAAAGACACCACCAAGCACCCTCAGACCACCTACCACGGACACCGATTACTAGGAGACCGTCACCCACTAGGGGCCACAGAGCCTCCCCAAGACCCATCAGTCTCACTGGACTGTAATGAAGCAGTGCAGAGCTGCTCTTTATTCTCATTCCTGTGCAACACATCACAGATGTAAAATCTAAAATTAGCACAGATAGTTTATATCCCCGCCAAAAAAAATCTAAATGACAATAATACATATATTCCTATATTCTGGCTGAAAATACAGAATCATAATCAAGTTTCTGACACAGTGACAGAAAAATCCAGCATCCTACAAACACCTTTCCTACCTACCCCATGCCAGGGAACTGAAAAAATGACTAACATCTTGGTGTCCTTGTTCAGTGGCCACACCACCTCTACCCCAAGGGAAAGAATCATTCAAGTCCATACAAGAATTTTGGTAAGAAATTTTCTAAGCATAAATATTCTGTTAGGAAAATGCTCCGGCCCCAAACCCTCAGCCCAGACACCTTTTAGATTCCAGTCTGCTTCTTGCACAGAATCTCATCAGACTGAATCAGTAACTTATGAAATAAAAGTGAATTAAATATCCACATTTGCAGCTTTCTTTTCTGCACTATTAGACAAAAAGTACAAGTGGAATAAGTGAGGCACTGACCTCTAGCTCAAACACAAGTGTCTGAACCCTACCACAAGTTATTTAAAAATGCAAAGCACAATCTCAAGTTCATTTGTCACTTGGAAAAATCGCTGTGCTTTTATCATGAGAATTCATTTATAAGAAGCTCTTAGCACAGTTTTCCCCTTAACCTTCTCAATTTATCTTACATTTGCTACTCTTTCACAGCAAATTTTTATGTGCAATTTTAAGGCTATGTAATGCAAGTTACAAGGGCAATAGTCTTTGAAACCCAAAGAACAGTCTAATGAAAATGAGGGGATGTTACCAGCTGCCAATGATTTGCCCTCTCCTGACCCAACATGCTAAAAAATAGGAAAAGATAGGATTTCCTATGATCTTTGTGGAGGGGAAAAGAAGAGGGGTTGGGGAGAGCTTTTATTTGACTTTGAAGTGGGAAATTACATCCATATAAACTTATGTTTAAAAACCTCTAAAATAGGGAACCGCAAAAAAGAAATCTAATTTTTAACATGACCCATTTTTTTTTCAGAGAGACTAAACGATTTGGGGTACCAGCTAAACAGTTTGTCTTTTATCCACAATGAGCTTCAGAGGCTTCTCCAGGCATCATCCAAGTGTTTACTCAGAAGGAGCCAGAGCACCAGCCCAGTGGGAGCATCCGGGCCTTCAGATGACAGGTAAACCTGGGCTATTGTTTCACGCTATCTATCCTCTGGGCCTCAGTGTCATCTACTGTAAATAAGGAGACTGTCCTTTCGTCCACTCTATATACCCCACAGGCCAGATTCTTTGCACGAACTGTCCCTGAAGTTATGGGATAAGCACGTTGCCAAGAAGAACAAGTGTAGACCCTTCCCTTCCCTACCCACCCCAGATAGAGATGAGTGAGAGCCACTCAGAACCACCAAGTCTAAACTCTACACAGTGCACACGGCAAGGTTAAGATACAACTGCCAACTCTCCTGAAAGCTCTTCTACATCAAATGGCCACAAATCATGTCAAGATTTCTTAAAACCATTATCCAAAAGCAGCTGTAACAATAGTTAATGTGCTTAGGAGATGGGGTGGGGTTTGGCCCATAGACCTTTTCCAGAATCTGGAAAATTTTGGACCCCCAACCCACAAAAGGTACATGCACACATACAAGCAAAGCTCATTTTTCAATCAGGGAGTTTCCAGCATGGGGTTAGGAATACCCAGTTGCAGCTGTGGAATGACCGTCTGGTTCATCAGCAGGTCACGAGAGAAGAGGAGAACAGGTTTCTAGTGCCAACGAGGAAAAGACGGCTGTGGTGACTTACACAAGAACTAGTCTTAGGAAGTCCTCCCTCAGACCCCACTGGAGACAAGAGGCTAAGAGGGCTGTGGTTCAGAGATACCTCAGCAGTCTTCAGACAAATGAGATCCTGAGTGTCAAAGAAAAAATTATCTACATTCATAAACATCTAGACTTCCAAGTAACACTAGAAAATAGAGTTCATACACACTCAATGGCTGCTTCAGAATTTCCTCCTAAAAGGGACCAACAGGAAGCAGGTATCTAATTGGAAGCCAAGAGCTAGGATGTATTTTGTAGATAAAGTTACTTAGGTCTAACACAGGATTGAGAAAACCCCAAATTTCCATAGCAAAACCAGAAGTGTGCTATAGAAAATGGGAATAAAAGGAAGCAGGGTTAAAACAGACCCAAACCAATACGAATTGTCTTCAAACTTAAACATGCAACAGAATCACCCAGAAGATTTCATTAAATACAAATAACTGTGTTCCACCCTCAAAGTTCTAGATGCAGTGGGTCTAGAACAAGTTTGAGGGGATGCTGCTTCTACTGGACAGGGGACCACGCTTTAAAAAGCACTGACGTATACAATCAGGGTCTACCCCACAGAGGACACCCCAGTGTCTTAAGATGCCGCTCTCATCCATGTGCCATGCTTGTGAAAAGCACCTGCCATCGCTCTGGTCTGCATCCTACCTGCAGCACAGTGGTTGGGCTGAACCTCACGATACACCGCTTCCTGATGACTGGCGACATCGGCGGGTGACTCACACCACAGATCAAGGCTGCGGAAGGAAGCACTGAAGCAGTGCCATTGAAAACTTATCCACAGGAAACACTAAACAGCAAATCTGAGCTAGGAAAATTTACTTAAGGCTAATTTAACAAAACATCCATTGCTCCAGCATACGGTTTTCTAATGTATTGCCCCAGAACTCAGTGTTACACCGGATACCTCAAGGGTTAATGTGCAAAGGGAGTAAGGAAGTGATAGAGGTTTTTGGCTTCCATTACAGTTCCTCTTTGAATTGGAAGTTCAGGTTTTCCCTGATTTACATATGGGCACAAATTACATTTGTGAGTGGTATTACTGTATCCTTGAACAGATGAAAAGTTTAGAGAGCATTAGATTTCATTACTTCTAAGAGTTCTTGCCTGTCATTCTATTGTAACACAATAATCAAAGGCTAAGTGGCAATTACAAAAATAAAAATATCATACCAGCCCAGGAGGCTGACAAAAGGCTACAAATAGCACAGAAGGAGTAGTTAGCAGTCATGACAGTTGTGCCTGGTATGAAGGTCTGCATATTCTACAAAGGTGCTTCCAAACTCACTGAGGGCAGCAATTGAACCTCTGTAAATAGGACAGAAAAAAAGTACAAGCCCCAGTGGTAATTATCTTTAATAAGCAGACAACCTGCAGAAACCAAGACTTTTTGGTGAGTGTTACGGTGATACTGTGAGGTACAGAGAAAGATGGACAAGTTCAAGATTGTTATTGACAAGGCCACCTACTAAACTGATAAAACTTTTCCTTCTGGCATGTATTTGTAGGCTACCAGGCAATCTGCATAAAGTACTGCCGCCCACAAGTGGAACACAGTTGGAAAAAAAAAAGGAAGCGAAGAGGTGGGGAGAAGGTAGTTGAGAAGAGATGAACAAAGTATCTTTTACTATTCTTTTAACTTCTGAGTCACTTAAAATTCCAGTGCTCCAAACCATCTTCAAAAAGAACAAATGAGGAAATGGAACCTTGTATGGCAATGAACCATTGACTCCTGGGACCTCAAAATTGTCTGTGAACAGAGTATATAGTTATATAGGTCCAGTATAGAAAGAAAGGACTGCAGCACCACCTCCAAAGTCAACAGATCTTATACACACACCGTCATCCTATTCTCCTCCATCTGAAGACAGGGAATGATGAGGACACCTCAGTCGGTCAGTAACATGCAATCCAGTTCCAACAAAAGACCTAAAGGCACTCAGCGGAACCAGCTCTTCTAAACCAAAAGACAGGGATGCCCCTATTTGTATTTGTTCTGGGGCCATGGGGAGTGGAGAAGGCATCTGGCAGAGGTGTTGGGGAGTCTTCATTTCATTCAACAAAAATGTTTTCTAAGCTCCTTGGCAATGACGAGTGTCACAGTCCCAAAGTTGAAGGCGCTCACGGGAGCTCTAGAAGACCACGGCACCTCACCTCTGCCAGCCAACACTATAAAGTCACCTAATCACAGGTAACTTGGGTGACTCCAAAGTCAAACTGAAGGCAGCAATTACAGTCAAAACTACCCTTGAAAAAATTCCTAGAAATCTCCTATAAATTATAATACTATGCTCTCACTAAGTGCAAGATAACCAGCTTTTCCTGCCCTTTGGGAAAGACATCTCCACAGGTAAACACCAGATGAAGTATTTGGCTTGCTTTTATGGGCCAGGCTGTTAAACCCAAATGTTCATGCTCTGAGAGGAAATGAAAACTCCCTACAAACAGCAGACTCACATCTCCATCTCATGTTCACACTGGGATTGTGCTCATCCTGCTTCAGCTGTCATTTCTGGTCCCCTTTCTTTTTCTCTTGTCAACTGCATCAGTTTCAGTCCCACAGGTAAAAGATGCATATAATATCACCATCTTACTGTTTACCCAAGAACATCTTACTGTTTGCCCAAAACGCCACCACCTCTTTGAATGACAGACTGTGATCCTCTTGAATATAAATATAAAACAGAGAAGGGGTGTACATATACACACATACATATGTATATACATAAACTCTGCATGAGAAGGAATGTTTCCACCAAATTTGCTCCACTTATCTGGAGAAACCAGACACACTAGACAATGAGTAGGTCAGTTTTGGTAAATGGAAAGAAAATCAAGAAAGATACAGAATATGTATGCATTCCCAGCAAACTGGGCCCTGTTGGGAACAATGTTTACCATGGCGTACCCTGAGAAGAGGAATGGAGGGAACAAGAAGAAGATTCTTTTTTTTTTTTTTAAAGATTTATTTATTTATGCATACAAGAGCTGGGGCACAGGCCAGAGGTGTGGGGAGGTGAGAGGATTCACCAGACAGAGTCGGGAGCAGAACAGGCAGACAGACTGAAACACACTGCTGAGAGGAGCAGCGAGCACAGCAGGAGAGGCCTGCTGCGCCATGTGGGTCCCCTCCCTGGCCGGCGGCAGGGATCGAACTCGTGCTGCAGTGGCTGTGGTTTGCTTCATAGTGCGTTGCTTAACCCACTGTGCCACCAGGGAGGCCCCAAGAAGAAGATTCTAATGACATATATTTCAGAGTCCTTCATGGTGAGAGTGACACTCAATGTATTGCAGAGTACCCCATCCCCAAAGTCTTCCAGGTGAGCCTGGCTCAAGAAGAAGACATGAGCCTGCTGGCCATCATGCTGACTGGCACAACATCACCCAGTCAATGACAGTCACAACCACCACTGTCTTCCGCTCCCTCCAAGGTCACACAAGCTGCTGGACCTCCCAACACCCCTGGAGGTCAATACGTCCCTACAACCATTTCCATTTCTCTTTTACTCACACAGTATGTGACTCCGACTCCACGGGGCCGCGCTAACAAGCAAGCCTTACCGTGTGCTGGGAAGCCTGGCCTTTTCCGACCCCAGAGGAGAGTGTACACATTACTCAAATCAACTCATGTTCTCTCAGGACACAGCACCTCTCTTCCTAAACTGCTCTTCACCTCACCGTTTTCTGAAGACTTCTCTCTGTCACACATTCTGCCAGTGCCACCTGAACAGCCCTACACCGACCCACTGTTTCCCTCCTTCGTGTTAGCGCTACTCCTGGCTCCCTGTATATCCCTCTCATTTGTCTACTCCAGCTTCCATGTCATTTTCATCTGCTTCTCCTCACCCTTCTAACCATGTACACTTAGCCTCCAGCTTCCTGGGAGAATAGGTGGCATATGTAAATGCTAAAATACACAAAAGAAAGTGTTTATAGTCAAACTTAATATACATTTCACACAACTGCACAATTTAAGCCCTGCTCCACTTGGATACTTGGAACTGGGACAAACACTTAACCAACAGCTTTAAAAACCGTCCATCTCTGCATTCCCCTTCTTCAGTGAATTCCTGATCTGCTTAGAACTTTCACTTGACTTCAGTCCACACTTATCACCATCTTGAATTCTTAAGCTGATGCTGGAAATGAAAAAATTTAAGCAGGCAATTAAAAAAGACCAGTAAACCTGTTCTTGACAGGATGAGACTTAACTCCAATAAGAGAAAATGACAAGTGCATGGCTTGCTGCCAAGGTATGGTGAGGTTTAAGAAGTAGATTCAAAATAACTGATAGAATCTGAAAGAGAGTGACCTTCACTCTACATTTTATCTTTTGCTTGGTTTGCACTGTGTGCAAGATATGAAACTCAAAATATTAAGGTATTATTTTAGGAAGAGACTTTCAATTCAAGATGCATGAAGAGGTGTTGGGGGAGGTGACTATAGCAGAACACTTACTAACTATTTTTATCTGCAGCAAATATGAAATATATAGTCAGAGATTTTCCTAAATGCTATACTCTGAAACACTCCATTAATATTTTTTCTGTCTTTCAGAATAAATTGTCTATTTGCTAAAATGCCTACCAGTCTGACACAAATATTTAAACCTAATAATTACAAGAATGTGACATAAGACCTAAAAAACTATTTAATTTAAATTTAAGACATAATAAAATTTTATCCACAATTGTGGAAAGCAGTATGTCAGTTCACATTTTCACAATAATGGGTCCTCAAACATCAAAAAGACATATCGCTTTCCACTAGATAGCGACAATTTTAAAAAAATTATTTTCTTACATTCATAGGGGAAGTAAAACTCTTAAAACATGAAAAAGTCATAAGCATTCAAAAGAGCTGACTTGAGATTTCCTTTATTCCAGTTAGCCATAAAATCAAGAGTATCTGTACCGTAATGTGAAAAGTATAAGAAGCTGAATTTTAAGTTTATCAACACACCTGTCTTGCTCCCAACCACCACCACTGTAAGAGACAGATACGGTTCTGGGAGCTCTACAAGGGGATTAACCCTCTAAGCCAACCTAGCTTAAACCACTGCTGTGGGTTCTCACTTCAGAAATCTCTGTTGCCAACCTGACACTGCAGATAAATAGCAACGATTAATGCAGTATTACCTTGAACAAGCAATTAAAAGAGACTGAAAAGCAGCAGCTAACCCCCAAACCACTGGCTCTTTCACGGGGAAGCTGAAGATAATCTTGTTTACTAAACATGAATCACTTGTGATCTGGCCAAATTCTTAAATGATATTCCAGATGGAAAGGAACTGCTTACATAAGTATTTTCTTCCAACTCTGAAAACAAACTGGACCAGTTTTCCTTGTTGCTTCGAGGAAAGCAATCATTTTAAACCAGTGAGACAATTCAACAGAAGGGCTTCCCTAGACCCACTCAGGTTCTATTTCTGGTCCCATCCCTACCACCTCTTCTCCAGCAGTATTAGGTTTCTTGTAACTAAGTTTGCTTTCACCTCCTTCCACATCTATGTAAAAGTCTTTAGGCTGCAGAAAACAACCGCCATTCATCAATCTTACCTTCTCATTTCAGGAAAAAACATGAAGTCCTTTAACATTTTTGTGTGTGGGTATAGCGTGTGAGCACATATACTTTTACTTAATTCTGTGCAGGGCTCTGTGGGGTTATGCAGACAGCTGCTCACAGAGGCTGCTGTGTTTCCTGGCTCCCGTTCACATGCAGCAGGTAGGGACAGTTTACTTTATTTCTCATTTCCTTGAGTTAAAGTCACTTAAACAGAGAGGCTTTCAGACCTATAACGTGTACCAGACAGTGACTTGCTTGTTTAAAGGCGCTACGTTAACAGCCCTGTGTTTTGATTATGTTGGCTCATTGAACGCCACACGTTTCAGAGGCCACTTTCTTTAATGTCCCGTCTACTGAACATGACGGGAAGCGCCAGTGACCTAACAGAGGCCCACCATGTGGAGGGGAGAAGCGAGGCAAGCGGGGTTGGCTGAGCCAACCAGACAAAAGACAGTGAGGAGAAATGGATCCCTTCCACCCAAAGAAAACCTCGTTTCGTTTTAAAGTGCATCAAACCAGGAGAGCTTGAGTTAAATCTGACACTCACACATTTGGGTTCTTTATTCTACAATGCTAAGATATCCTGTGATTCTAGCTAGTCCCTCGGAAGCCAAAGGTAGAAATTATCCCATAGACGTTGCGTCTGCCAAGACCCACATTTCAAGTTCCTGTTAAACTTCCATTTAGTCTGATTTTCCACTCCCATATGCGGCATACAGCCCAACCCCAGCCCACATACGTCTTCTACAACTCACGGGATCTACAGCTTTCTGTATCCCCACCAACGTAGTCACCCCACAAAGCACCTGGTGAAGACTTCTAGAGCCTGGCCACACCGCAAGGAGACTGAGCCTGCAGTTTCCTCCTCCTCCAGCAGCAACAGCACTGCCCTTGCCCCCAAGCCTGGCTACTTCCTCCAAGGCCACAGGCAGGCCGGTGCCAACAGCCCAGCAGCTTAAACACTGACTGTTTTCTTCCTACTGCTGCAATTCCAAACCTTGTGGCTGAAAATCCACAGGCAGCCCTGGCTTTGACTCTGCTACTTACTATCTCTGCGACATGGACAAAACAACCTCTCCAAGGTTCGGTTTTATCACTAACTGATGGGAATAAAAATAGGATAAACCTTTATTGGGAGGACAGAATGAGAAAAGGCATGTGTCTAGCAAAGAGCCAGTCTCAAAACAGGCTACCCATTTTTATTATTATTATTGTCATTACCCTGTTACTTTACTACTGTTATTTCTATAGGGATAACTGGCCAAAAAATGGTAAGCTTCAAGCCAAATTTGGATTTTCTGATTGGCCATCACAATATATCTTTGTTTTTTCATTACTTTTAGAGAGAAAAGCGTTCTCCAGTTTGTCTCATTCTCTTTTCATTACTACCTGTCTGGCTCTGAATTTGTGACACTGTTCTCCTCCTTTCCCCAAAACAAAAGGTCTCAGGGTTACATGGGACTTCTTTTTAAAAAAACATTACAGAACTAGAGCAGTCAGATGCCAAACTAAAGACAATGCCTTTTAAAAACTGTCACGAGGAGCCACCAATTTCCATAAAGGTTAAGACTACTCAATCAGTCAAAAGGCATGGGTGTGACAGGTGGGGAAAAGGAATAAACTCCACTTTGTAGTTTGACGGTCAGTAACAACTTCCAAAACAGGGAAAACTTATGAGCTTCTTCAAAAACATGGAACCCCACCATTCCCTTTGTTGGCCTGATACAAAATGGACAGAGCAGATGGCCAGGCTCTTCCCTAAGGTCGTAAGGTCACTGTCCATGGAATGTCTTGTTCCAAATGCACCGTTAGTGGTAAAGGTCTCAAATTCACCTACAGCTTTGCACATGTCAGAAAGATTAAGTTGCCTGACAATAAATATTCTTCTTTTCTTATTAACTTAGCCCACATAGATTTTTTCCATTAATGCTAACAAGGCATAACTGTTAATTAAGAAACAAACAATTTAGGTACGTACATCATTTCGAGAAAAAAATACACTGCAAAAAGTACCCAAAAATTAAATACTCTAAGATCATAAAGATACTTACCAATTAGAGATTTACTGATACCATAAAGTGAAACAACCATAATTCTTTTACTCTATCATAATATCTCCATCTGCTATGTTAATTATAAAACATTCTCTTTAAAGTAAGGTTATTTGCTTTCAAGTACTCTAAAATGAGAACAATTTTTCAAAGATTACCCAAAAAATTCAAAATAACTATAAAATAAAATGCAGACAAGGTCAAAATTTTCATCACAACAGCCAACACAATAATCTTGGATGACTCCAAATCATAATGAACAAGCCCTGGTCTAAGAATCCAAAAGAAATGTAATTAGTTCTTTACCTAGGAAAGGGGCAAGGGGCATGTTCACAACCTTAACAGTCATTATTGCTGGGTGACTGGATTACTGATGATTTCTTTTCCTTTTGTGTACATAAAACAATACAAAGACAGCACTGGTGAAATGGTGATGGGAAAGCCATGGGGACCACAGTTGATGTCAAATATACATACATAAAGAAAAAAAAGCAATACAAAGACAGGAGCTAAAAGAGAGCCAAGGTGAGGACCAGGTCACTGTCTGGGGCTTATCGCTCGTGCACCCCACTGTAAGACACCACTTAGGTTTAGAGTGAGACGACAATGGGTTCATTTAACAAACACAAGATCGGGAAAAGGAAAGTTTCTAAAGCCACAAGTCTTCTCACCCCAGACAGTGTCTGCAGTATCAAGTAGGCCCAAGCGATGGCCGCTGGCGCAAGGCGGTGCTATCCGTCCATGAGGCCCTGGAGCTGGCGGCACACCAGTAACAGCGCACAGGTGGAGCACTGACGTGACACCGCAGCAGCCACAGCACCAGATGCGGGAGGTCAAACTGGACAGCGACGGACTCCACAGCATCAGGAGGCAGTGCTGGAGAACCAGAGGTGGTGGAGTCAGAATGCCAGTCACCAGTCAGCAGCGTTGGTCTGCACTGGTCATTAATGCCAGTCAGTCCCGGTCATCAGGAGGTAGAGTCACAGACATCAGTGTCACGGCGTACACCAGCAGTGAGCAGCCCTTTGCAACACCAAGAGGAGGCCACAGTGTTCCTGAAAGGTAATGTCAAAGGCAAGGTGAGAGACAGGTGCAGCAGCAGGGTCTCTGTGAAGGTCTGCCGAGGTCTGAGAAGTTGGAAGTCTACAGAGGTGTACCGAGGTCTGGGATTCTGGAAGCCCACAGAGGTCGATCGAGGTCTGGGATTCTGGAAGTCCGCAAAGGTCTATGGAGATCTGCTAAATCCCACAGAGGTCATCTGCTGAATGTGTCAGCTGGCTCTTGCTCTGCCTTCTAACCTCTTCAGAGTCTTTCACCCCAGAAGGCCAACTGGACAGTTTTTTAATCCTAAATTAGCACCAATCAGCTCACTTCCATTTTCAATCCACATCATTAACTCAACATTTGATGACAGCTGGAGAGCGCGAACCTGATTGATCCATTCAGCTCAAGCTGATAGGTCCATTCAAAATGAACCTGATTGGTCCACTTACCATCCTATTTCTTTGGTGCCAGTCAAGCATTAATCAAACGTGCTCTATTTACAATCCATCCGCATATTAACTCGAGGTGTGAATGACAGCTGAAGAGCTCGAACCTGACTGGTCCTATTACGATCTGGGAGCCAGGCACAGAAGGGAAAAAACCCAGCTCCTGCCTAGACTGGTTCTAGGGCCCAACGGCTCCAAGGAACCATGGCCAGAGCCAACCTGAGTGAGTCCAGCGGCATACTGCACCTGGCACCCCCCAGTGGGGCAGGGTTTCACAATCAGGAGACCCCTGAGCAGTGCTGGAACATGGGTCCCAGTGACCGCAGTGAGGGCTGCCACCAGGACCTGGCTCCACGTACACGTGTGTGTTCCAAGTCTTCCGCTCTACGGAACATTACTACCTTCATGATCAGCTAAGTATGCTCACTTATAACTAGTTAACAGGACTCTTGAGGGCCAAGTCTCTTTAGAAGTTAGAATTCAACGTGCAGGAAGGTAGTTCTCTGCCTGGAATTGCGAATCTGCTTTGTCTTAACTCCCTCTTCAGAGAGGCTTAACGACCTACTGCGCGCAGCACTGCAGCTCCTGCCACACCATCAGCCCTTCCTGCCGCCAGCTGGATGTGCTCTGCTGTGCTCAACGCTTCCAGCTGCTACTCCAGGCACTTTCAACAGGAGCTGCGTCTTACATTTGTTTTATGCATCTTTACAGACCTGAGCACACCTCTCACAACACTCAGCAGACTTGTTAAAATCTATCGGTTAAATATAAATGAAACCACTTGTCAATCAATTAACTAACAGGAAAGTCAACCTAGTTTTCTGCTTTTTTGCCTTTAGAGATAGTGCTTGTATTATTCTTAATATGCTACATGATCCTTTGACAAGATCAAGCCCACTGATGGGCCTTCAGAAGGAAGAAGCGGTTTCTCCCTGAGTCAGCTCTGAAGTGAACAGACGGACTTGGAGGGGTGCCAGAGCCCAAGGAAGCCTTGAAACCGAGTCCTGCTCTGGTATGGTCCTATGAAAAGCCATGTGATGTTAGCTGTGGGCTCCTAATCCAGCTTTACTATTCCAAAGAGAATTAAATCAGCCGACAGGATGAGGCAGGAGCAGCTGATCCCTGTTGCGGGGTGACTGCTCCCCTCTAATGACAGCAGCGGTTATCTCAGTTTACAAAGCCTACCAAGTGCTGGCAGAGTTTTCAGGGCTCTTAGACAATGAGCTATTATTACAGTGCCACTGAGGACTGGCTAATAATAGAGGGAACATCCTTATATTCTTTGGCTTCAATAGCTTTAATTATATTTACTGTGAATTTTCAAACCATAGGTGCACAAATTTCCCAAAGAAAAATATGAGTTGTGTGTTTAAAATTAATTCTTCTGAGCACTATGATGCTGTTAATCCCTAATCTGTGACTTTGTGACTGTTAAACTGAACTGCTTCCAAGTCAAATTATCATCTACACGAACTGGAATTTAGAATGGCAAAATGAGGATAGAGATGACTAGGGTTTGACCTTCCAGTGAGACGGAAGCTCTGTCTGTCCTACCCACATTAAAGGATTTTTGTTTTGCCATTGTAAGCCACCAAAATTGCTGCTGGAGTGAAGAGAAATTCACACAAGTGGGCAAGGAAAGAAAAATAAACCCACATGAAATTTTCCATTTCCACACATAACTAAAGTTAAGAGAGGTACTTACAAATACTCCAACTCAACCTCTTCCAGGCAGTTGCAATGCAACATTTACAGTCAAACCTACAGCTTTTTCATGGTTTCAAAAATGCCCTTCAGGAAGCACCTGTGCTTCTCTCAGGCTTCTTGGGTTTTACTACATCCTTGGCTTCAGATTTCTGAGGGCTAATTTGCCTAACTTGTTCTGTTTACTTCACTGGACTGTAATTGTCAGGTACATGAGTGTTTTAAGCAAACACAGTTGTAAATGCTTAAGAAAATGAAAATCTGCTCTGGTGAAAAAAAATAAACTCACCAGCCTCTTCGGGTCTGCAAAAGTGCCTTCACTGAGTCTTTGCAGGGAGAGATACCCATGTTTGGCCACAGCTGGGTCACACAAGCACAAAGGTAGTTACCAGCCCAAATAGTAAATAAAATGGCTGCCAGTCTCTCACGCCAATAATTCCCAGGCTTCCTGGGGCAGCCCCTGAATCAGAAGCATCTGAGTGCCACATACAATCATAGCCCTTTAACAATGAACACTCTTTTTGACTTAACCCAGAGATAATTAAAGAGCTAAGCTCTATCTCCACCTTCCCATAATAAAAGCCAAGGATAATGTGCCAAACTCCTCAATTTGGGCAAAGTTTAACCACAACAGAGAGAACGCCATCATCAGATTTACAGGAAATGAACTAACTACTGAGCATGACCACTGCCTTTATCTCCTGGTGTAATGGGTCCTGCTCAGAAAGTAAATGCCATCACATGTCAGAGCTGTACGTGTATGTCCCAGAACATACAAGGAACATCAGCCAGTCAATGAGAGAAAACGAACTGGGAAAATGAGGCAAACTTTCACAGAAGGGAAAGCACAAAAAGTTGGAAGCCATATAAAAATGTATCTAGCCTCACTAATCTGGAAAGTTAAAATGGCCATGATGAGGTAAGTTACACTCTTTACATGTTACATCTCATTTTAAAGACATAAAATAAGATAGGATTTCGCACCCACCAAGGAGGCAAAATCGGAAAATCTGATCACACCAAGTGCTGCATTTTCATACACTGATGGAGCAGAGTCTGCCCTGCTCCAACCACCGTGGCAGACAGCTGCCTTCATCTGGTAAAACGAAACAGGCACTCACTCCAGGTCGTGGCAAGGCCACCCTGAGCTTAGACACTAGAGAAGCTCCAGCAGAGGCACAACAGGATTGTGTCCCCACAATTGCACAAATGTATGTCAGCAACACAAATGCCCATCAGAATTAGAAAAGGTAACTAAACTGTGGTATTTTTATACTGCAAGGCTATCCAGCAGTAAAAACAAATAAAATAGAGCTTCATGAATAAACATGAATCCCAAAACACATTCTCAGAGCTCAAGAACATAACCATGAGTAAAACAGTGAGGTACAGAATAATGCATGTTATATGATTCTATTATATGCAACAGCAGCTAAAATTAACATATTATTTAGAGATAAATACACAGCAGGGAAAATCCATTTTTTAAGCAAGTGAGTGACTAAAAAATGAAGGCTGTATCACAGGAGGCAGTGAAGACAAAGAGAAGAATGCGGTGAAAGAAGGAGAAATGGGGGTTTCTGAGATACTGATAATATAATAATACTCCATATTTCAAGCTATATAATTTTTCCTTCAGTTATACATTTTTCTTTAAGCTATAGTACACTGATGTAACCCTCTTTATAGATGTATACGTAGACTATATTTCTCATTTTAATAAGTGAAAGTCAAAGACCAAAATGCTATTGTTTAAAAAAAAAAAGCTGACGAGGCTTTAATTTCAAGCGGGCTGATGACCTGCTTCTGCCTCCTGAATCCCTAATGAAGTGAAAGTTTCAAGCAATAAAAGGAAGAATTCTGTAAAACTGGGGGAAAAAATAGTGTTGGAAGAGAATTCTAAACGCACAAGAGATTTCAACAATTTTCTGGAAAACAGAACAGAAAAAGGAAATATGAAACAGTGAGGAGAAAGCTGCTTCAGCAGAATCCGAAGGGTCTCTGGACTCAGCCTCAACAGGTCACAGAGCCAGAGAGTAGGAGGGGGCAGGAAATGGGGGTGAAGCAATGACAAGGAGCACTCTCACCCCACTCCCCCACACTCCAACTGCCTTCAGCAGCCTGCCCAAGTGTTCTGAGAGATGAAACATTATCAGGGCTCCTGTTTTGTTTTTTTTAAAGATTTTCTATTTATGCCTACAAGAGCAGGGGTACAGGCGAGAGTCACGGGTTGTGAAAGGATCCACCAGAGACAGAGTGGGGAACAGAAGAGGCAGACTGAGTGAAACACACTGCTGAGGGGAGCAGCGGGCCAGGCAGGAGAGGTCTGCTGCGCCATGTGGGTCCCCTCCCTGACCAGGGATCGAACTGGCCACAGATGCCTCACAGTGTGGTGCTCACTCAATCCGATGCGCCACCAAGGAGGCCCTAGTGTTCCTATTTAAAGACACTGAAACTTTGGAAATTTTGGCAGTGAGGGGCAGGGATGGCTCGTGAAGGCTTCCAGTGTGAATTCTGGGCCCCCGGAACAAATCCACCTCACTAGGGCATTTCTCGGTAGAGCGAAGCCATCCGACAGCCAACCCAGCACCTCACACACTCAGAGAAAAGACAGTTTAATTCAGGAAACAGACGACACTTTAGCAAAAAATACACTAATACAACTCAACGAGATTCAAGAGATACTGCAAACACTACACAAGAACTAGACCAGTAAGATGAAATCGTAAAGAACTCAAAATATTTCTGGGGCCTCCCTGGTGGCGCAAGGAGCTGAGCGTGCTGCACTGTGGGCTTCCACAGCCTCACAGCATATGGGTTCAATCCCCTGGGGGGGGGCGGGGGGGATGGCACCTCCATGGTGCTGCGGACCCCTCCTGCCTCCCCCGCTGCTCCCCTAGACAGTGTGTTTCAGTAGATCTGCCTGTTCTGCTCCCCACTCTGTCTCTGGTGAATCCTCTCACCCCTCACCTCTGGCCTGTACCCCAGCTCTTGTATGCATAAATAAAATCTTAAAAAAATAAATATTTTTGAATACAAGGTTACCAAAATAAAAATTCAGTGAAAGCAATGGAAGAAAACAGTGAGGACAACACTCAAGAAGTGTAACAAAAAGAAAATAAGGAGAGGAAATAAGAAAGAACAGATTAAAAGCAAAGCACCAGCAACAGAATGCACAATATTTAAATAAAATCTGCCCACTTTGTACCACATTAAGGCCTTACCCCACCTCAAGTCCAAAAGACCCATGAACCTGGGGTGGCAGCCTGACCCAGGTGACGGAGACATGGGCTGAATGAAGGTATTAACTTGTCTCTTTCGAGAATCTGAGCTACAAAAAATACATGCTCTAACAGGAGTCTGAAACCAAAAGGTCATGTCGGTGCTGGCTGGTGGCCCACATGGCAGAGAAGAGTAGCAGGGGAAAAGCAAGACAGGAGGTAACAGAACCTTCCCGAATAGGCCCACTGGGAGCACCGAGGTTGGCTGTTAAATCCTACATTTTTTAAGTTGATTTTTATTTTAAATCACCTGAAGTGGTCTTCTGTTCTCTGCAACCAACAAACTGACTGAAACAGCAGGTAGTATCATCTGGAACTGCACAGTAACCAAGAGACACCACATTATGTCTGCTCCAACACAGGAACACCCTGCTCCCCCTTCACCGCTCGGCTGTGCAGGAGACAATACTGGCTCCCACCGCCTGTCACGCTGTCAGCAGTCCCCACAAATGCAAGCTGTGTGGTACTGCTGAGCATTAGTAAGATTATATGTGATCAAATTCTCCTAATAATTAAAGTGTCAAAATCCAAAAGTAAACATAGTGTTTTCAATGAAAACCTGAAATTGCAGAACAATTGGGAAAAGGGTGAGAATGTTAACTTGCCTGATAATACGGAACAAGAGAACAAATGCTTCAAGATTTGGAGAGAAAATGAACAAATTAATGTCTTTTGTACCTTTACTGAGTTTTTCAATCAGCTTGAAAAATTAGAAAGTCATGCAAAAATTTCTCTTTTGATGACATGAAAAGGTTGATTTGCTCAGAAAGGGCATGGAATGCCATTGTCTAGATTAATCTGCACTGAATAAAAAAACATATTCTTTGAAGTTCAAGAAATGGAAAGGAACTCTTTTGCTTCTTTGGAAGGTGACTTTCACACATTCCCAGGCTGGATATCTAGTCAAACCACAGCATAAGAATCTGTGTGTGGGCATTCCTGGTGGCACAGCAGGTCGAGCGCCACACTGTGAAGCGTCCGCGGCCACAGCAGCGCGAGTTTGATCCCCAGCCAAGGAGGAGACCCACATGGCGCAGCAGACCTCTCCTGCCTCGCCCACTGCTCCCCTCAGCAGTGTTATTTAGGTCAATCTGTTCTGTTCACCACTCTGTCTCTGGTGAATCCTCTTACATCCCACACCTCTGGCCTGTACCCCAGTTTTTGTATGCATAAATAAATAAATCTTCAAAGAAAAAAAAAGAATCTGTGTGTGTGTGTGTGTGTGTGTGTGTGTTGATGGCTTGGTTTTTTTGTTGCTGCTTAGTTTCATTTTATTTATTTATTTTTCCTTACAATATGTGCTTTCTTTTCTCAGGTGTAGTCCCCGTAGAATTTCAACCACCAACTCACCCATACACCATCACCATCTCAGTTTACTTAAAATGGAGCTACCATATGATCCAGCAATCCCACTCCTAGAGATCTACCCAAAGGACTCAAAAACATTAATTCAAAAGAATACCTATGTTTATCGCAGCACAAGAATCTTAAGCCAGCGTGTCTGGAGACCATGAAAAATGAACACTGTACCCCCAAGCAGTGCAGAGAATGGCAACCAGGTGAAGGGTAAAGGGAAGTAGATTGGCTCCCACACCAGAGTGTGTTTCTTCCAGACTTTCTGATTTCACAAATGTGTAAAATTACATATATATTACATATATACATTTACCAATTCAAATGCCAAGTTTCTATTTTCCTAAATAAAGATAATTGATTTGAAGCCATTACTATTACTAGATATTATCTCCATCATTTAATTTTATAGGACATTTTGATGCCCCCAAAAGTAAGAAAGACTTGACCTTAGCTTATTCGAAATCCCTTGAAGACTTCCTCACAAGCTGAGAAACACATTTCTAGTAATTCAACTGTGTGCCACAATTTAGCAGGTTTTGCTAAATACCTGCACATGCCTGCACTCACAAGTATGATTTATGATTCATTCCCTGACCCCCAAATCCATTATAGGTCCCTTCCCTCTAAAAGTTTATCATAAGGAAAACAATAAATATTCAAGTGGGACAGTTAAGAGTAAGGTAGCATTCGGGAGCTACATGATACAAACGGCTTTGTGTAGGTAAGAAGGGAAGAACTTCCCTGGTCCAACAGGAAAAACAGATTTGGATGGGTGACGGAGAACCACCTACCATCTGGTGGAGGAAGCAGTGTGAGAGAGGTCCCATGAAGTAGGAGCAGGAACACGTACAGACACCAGGCCTCAGATGGAAAGTTCTGTGGGTTTCACTGGATATCAGGGTTGAGACCTCATTTAGAAACAATCAGAAATACCCAATGAAACTAGCATGACAAAGAAAGCACATGAGGAAGGCTAGCCCAGCAGCCACTGTGACTTTGGTCACACATTTTAAGTAATTTCTGGTAGTTAGGCAGTTACTGCTCCTTCTGGCTGATGAGGTCTGTCTGAAAGATTCAGGCCCACCCACCTGTACTGTCAAGGATGCTGCACTTACAGCCTAGGTGGTAGAGGCTGTCTAAATCCCCTTGAGATCATCTCGTTTGCTCTGTCTCAGGTGGCTGCCAGTTCCTCCAGGAGTTTGCTCTTGGCAACATGAAAGCGGTGCCACTGTGGAAATAAAACCATGGAAGGGAGCTGTTTTGCAAGAGTCTCGGAGTCATCCCTTAATAGAACTGGAGATTTGGGGCCTCCCTGGTGGCGCAGTGGGTTAAGCAATGCACTATGAATTCAGCAAACCGCAGCCGCTGCAGCATGAGTTCGATCCTGCCGCCAGCCAGGGAGGGGACCCACATGGCAAGGCACACCTCTCCTGCCTCGCCCGCTGCTCCCCTCAGCAGTGTGTTTCAGTCAGTCTGCCTGTTCTGCTCCCCGCTCTGTCTCTGGTGAATCCTCTCACCGCCCTGGACTCTGGCCTCTACCCCAGCTCTTATATGCATAAATAAATCTTTTAAAAAAAACAAAAACTGGAGATTTTCCCCTTTATTCACCAGTATCTACTGAGCCCCAACTGGCATCTACTCTGTCCAAAGCACCTGATCAAAAAAAGATGTAGAGATCTCTGCCCTTGGAAAGCTGACACTCAGGCAGGGAGAGAGACAAATATAATAAACAGGCTGCACGGTGTGCAAAAGGACTTTGGAATAAAAAATTCGAGACAAAAAGAAAACTAGAGACTGATGCTAATCTACAAACAATCGGGCTAACAAAACACTAACTGAAGCGAAGGGGTGAGCTGCCCAAAGAGTGGACTGGGGGGTTCACATCCCTCTACTTCTCATTTTCTACAAATAGCCTCAACCTTCCTGTTTAAACAGAAAGAGCCATCAAAGAATCATGGAACTGCTGTGGCTTAAAGAGAGACCAGACCTGTCACCATGCAAATACTGCCTTGCAAATACAGGTGAGGGAGTGGAGGCCCAGCGAGCGTAAGGAACATCATCTCAGCGAAGGAGACGACTGGGGTGGCGAGATCCTTTTTGTGCGAGTCCGCACAATAGAAGCCCTTCCGGGCGGCTGCTGGGGAGCCTGGGCGCCCATGGAAGGCCATGAAATCATGCCTTTTAACTACATAAGCAAATGGCTTAAGCCATGTAATAGCAATAATAAAAACAGCAAACAGATAGCATTACTTGACTCTCACTCTTCTCAGTCCTTGTCAGGAATAATAAACCTTTTAATCCTCACCACCCAGTCAGACTCCAGAGTCAGAGCTTTCACACCAAGCACCCCTTCTAATTAGTTATGCAAAGCTTCATAACCCTTATCATTAATTAGGAAACTAAGGCCTAGGTTTTTCATTTGGGCTTAACAGAATTGGAATATATTTGTATGTCGAAAACGCAACTATTTAAGCTTCATTTAAAGAAAATGTGCTTTAGAAGTAAAGAAAATTTGAAGCCATATAATATAATCCCTATTATGATGAATATCTGGTATTTCATTAATTCAATAAACGGTCATTCAAAGTGGCTTTCAAGTACACACTACTTCAAAGATACCCTTTCAAGACTCTAGGCAAAGTCTTTAAAAAAGTGAATTTCTGGTAAGGCAGGTTTTTTTGGTTTTGTTTTTAACTGAATTAATTTTATGCTTTGGTTTTCAGAGGAGGAGATTTGAGAGAGAAAGATAATGGAAAAAGTTCTTTCTCTGGTTAGTATTTTTTTAAGCATCTAATATTTAAAGTTTTACTCTGAGAATCATTACACCAATTAACATGTGATAATTGATAAAACAATTTTTAATTTTTTTAAAAAACAATGGTTCTCAACACACCAAATAATGTGTTAATTTAATTATGAAATAGAGTGTTACTATTAGGTGTCTAAAGTTGACAATCTTTTGCCTTAAGTTTACTGGGTTCATTTTCATTTCTACAGACTTTCCTGTTAAAGAGTTTTGACTATGTGTCACATACCATTACAATTCACTCCTAGGTCTGTCCAGATTCTTTAGTTGCACTGGAAATTAATCAAATAGAACAACAGCTGAAAACACGGTTCACTAGCTACAGCTCACAGCCATTTCATTACAATTATTTTCGAGGTGATGTAACCTGCACTACACGGTAGGTATGACCTACCTATTTGTATGTATAGACCTCAAGGCAACGTCTACACCTTCACTGATGACACTGTTCCTCCCCTAATAACCCCTTATCTTCTTTCTATGAGAGGAGAGAACCGGTCTGTCTTACTGGAGCAAAGATGGAGATTCCCGCCAGGTTCCCAACTTCAATAAAGTTATATACTCAGATACAAAACAAAAAAGAAAATAATACAATTTGGTCTCTGTATCCAACATTCTTTTCTCATCCTTAGGTGCATCTATTTCGCTGTACCATATCTTCAAACATACAATCCCTGAACCCTCAGTATATTTCAAACCTTCACTGGCATACTACGGTATTTCTTTTTTATCCTTATCCTACTATTTTTGAACAGCCTGCCCATACTCATTTAGCCATTATTGAAGTGTCAAACATGTGTGAGGTGCTGTGATAACACTATAAAGAATATAAGGAAAAGTAGTAGAAGCTTTGCCTTCAAACAGCTTTCAAGGTAGGAGGATGAGATAACTGTACCAATCACAGCAGCTGCGAGGGAAAGGGAGTGCCAGAGAGAGGTGTTGTACAAGTCTATCCTGGAGGAGGAAGAAAAAGGTGGGGGCAGAGACACTCAGCTTTGCTGCAGCCAGCACACAGAAAGAAACACGATCTGCTATAAGAGTCGGTGTCCTTGGGGTAAAAATAAACCAGTTGCTCGGAGAAAGAACAACTATTTTTGATACTGAGATCAGAAAGAAATTCCACCTATGGTTCCTGATAGAAGATCCTGCTAAGTGTAATAAAAATCCTAAGGAAATGTTTTTACTATAAACAATGATAAGGTTGAGTAAGGTGGAGAAGTTCTAATGGAAAGCAAGACATTTAACCTGGATACTAGGCAAAAGTGCAGGTTATAACATGACAGGGAACTCAGATTCCATAGCACTAAGGCCACATTCAGAGTAACTGCCTTTCTTTTTGTAGAATGCAATGAGGTCTAAATAAGTAAATGCCACTGTGTTATTTAACTGCATGTATTTTTCCTTGTATAACTGAACCACAAAAGTATTTTGATGTCAACATTTGACAGTTCATGTAAATAGAAGTCATTGGTCTAAAACAAACAAAAGTAACATTATCTAGAAATAGTATACTATTTTTAAAACAAAATTTCTAAAGATATCTCATTTGATTCTACAGCAGTTTTTGTACCATTTACATTTATATAAGCACATCTGATTATTTTAATTTAAAAGATTTTCATTATGAAGGATTTTAGTTTTTCATCTGGTCCCAATAAACAAAATATTCCTTCTACAGAAGGAAAAAGAAACATCTTTCTCTAGACAACAGAATCTAGGAATGACTGGCAGAAAGGAGTCAATCCTTTGTATCTAGTTGGTGAGCTATTCGTTGTTCAATAGCGAGTAACTCACAGACACCACAAAGGGCTGGTACACGTTGATTAGAATTACATATACACGATGGAATATTATTCAGCAATCAGAAATGAGAAATTAGGGGCATTTATAGAAACATGGATGGAACTAGAAGGAATTATACTCAGTGA